>PVJD01001758.1:0-242184 GCA_004026545.1 Mormoops blainvillei
CTTCTGGGAATCTTTCTGAAGAAACCTGAAACACTAATTTGAAAGAACATAAGCACCCCTATGTTCATTGCAGTACTATTTACAGTAGCAAAGATATGGAAGCAGCTCAAGTGTCCATCAGTAGATGAGTGGATAAAACAACTATGGGACATTTACACAATGGAATACTACTCAGCCATAAAAAAGAAGAAAATGTTATCCTTTGGGGTAGTATGGATGGACCTGGAGAACATTATGATAAGTTAAATAAGCCAGTCAAAGAAAGACAAATACCATATGATTTCACTCATATGTGAAATCTAATAAACAAACTAACAAGAAAAGTGGAGACAGACTCATAGATGAAGAACAGATGACAGCTATTGGTGGGGGGAGGTTAGGTAGTGGACAGATCAAGCAAAAAGGAAAAAGGACTCATGGACATGAACAACAGTGTGGTGATTGCAGGGGAGAGGGAGATATAAGGGAGTTAAATGGTAATGAAAAAATACAATAAAAAATAAAATGCAAACTTTTGGAAGGAAAAAGAAAACACCCAGTGAAGTGAAAGAGGGAGCCAGGTGAGATCTGGAGTCAGAGAGAGCCAGGAAAAAGAAAAAACAATTACAAAGTCCTGAGGAAAAAATGAGCCAAGTTCATGGAGGAGCAAGGAGGAGGGAAGAGCTGGTTCGAAAAGTGCTAAACATGTATTTGTTTTTTATAACCTGGGGAGATACCCTGTCCCAAGTTCAATAACAAAGCAACTGAACATCCTGGTAGGAAATGAAATAAAGTCCACAGACCCATGAACGTGATCATTGACATTCCATTCTCATGGCCCTGATGGAGCATGTGAGTTTTGTATTGCTATAAAATCACACTGCATGAGAGACACAGATGGGCCTCAGGAAACGTTGGGAGAATGGAGCTTTTCCTGGGTGACATCCCCCATAGAAATTCGTAGGGAACCTTTGTGCAAGACAAGGATTTCCCCACTACCACAGAGTACTCTTAATTTTCCACTTTTTTTGGGGGGGGGGGTTATAAACTACACAGCTGCACTTCTGTAGAACCTTCAAATACTTGAAGATGATATATGAAGGAATTAAACCAAGTCATTGGTTTAGTGAGTGGAACAAATATTTGAAGTTAAATAAAGAAGGCTGAGAATAGAGTTCACTGTTGAATGTTGAAAATAAAAAATGGGAAAACAATAGGGGAGAAATAAGAAAGAGGAAAGGGGAAAGATTGAGAGGATTTCTCCTGGGTATATTCTTCTGGCAGATATCTGGTTTATCTGGAGGTGGAACTGGTAAGCTGGAGTGCCTGCACCTTGAGAGCCAAGACTCCAGAAAGACATGGTTGATTGTTACATAGCTTTTCTTCTAGAGGAGATCAGTGACCTGGGACATTGGGAAATGCTCACTGCAGTCTTTCAGCTGCTCCAGAGCTAGCACTTTTGTCATAATTATTTGATAAAAAGGAATAGAGGCGTGGGTGAAAAAAGAGGTTCTATAGAAAGTAAGCTCACAGGGTGATCTGATCATAAATTCCTACCTGAGCAGGTCATGGTGGGTAGTCATGCCCCAGGCATATAACTTTTTAGCAAAGACTTATCTTTGCCTTAAGAAAGCCCTGTCTATTGTTTCTGTTCATTCAGGTTAACATACATTTGAAACAAGCCATAACCGCCTTCAAGAAAGCACACAGACTGTCCTGTATTTCAGTCCTCACTGTGCTTTCTCCAATCTTCCTTACATCTCCTCCTTAATTTCAAAGGCATTTAAAAAAGCTGCAAAATGATTCATCTTCAGAGCATTTGAGATCTTGCTCCTCAACATATGTTTTCAGTTTGGCTCAAATAAACCCTTACAAAAAGCCTCTGTAGGTTTTCACATTTCTTATGTCGACAGAGGGAACATAACTTTTACATTCAAACCCTTCTGTGGCAGCCATGGGAGCACACCACGCAAACTGTCTTCCAGAAAGAACCTACTGTGAAGGCTGTGATGATGAGGGTCCTAAAACTGGACTGTTCCTGCCCAATGTAAACTTCTCTAATGGGCAATCTTTGTTTGGGGGCTGCCCTTTGGCCCGATGGAGACTTTCTTAGAACTGAGGCTCTTTGTACCCAATTCTCCTTCTTCTTCCTCTTTCTTTCCCCTTACACATGTCAGCATGTACTAAGTTGAATAATGTCCCTCCAAAATTCATGTCCACTTAGAATCTCAAAATGTGATTTTACTTGCAGATAGATTCTCTACAGATATAAGTAGTTAAAATGAGGTTCTACTGGATTGACGGTGGTCCTGAATCCCAATGACTAGTGCCCTCACACGAAGACCATTAGAAGCTGTAGAGAGAAGAAGGCGGTGTGAGGACAGAGGCAAAGATTGAAGTGATACATCTACAAGCCAAGTAAAACGAAGGATTGCAGGCAACCACCAGAAGTTAGGAGAGGGGCAGGAACAGGTTCTCCTGCCGAGCCTCCGGAAGGAGCCCATGCTGCCAGCACCTCGATTTCAGACTTCTGACCTCCCAAACTGAGGGAGAATAAATTTCTGCTGTTTGTAGCCACCCAGCGTATGGTACTTTGTTATGGCAGCTCTAGGACCGGGAACACAGCTCCGCACTGTGGTCTGAGGCTCTCCTCGTCTTTTCCTCTCCTCCCCCTACCCATCCTTTACAGGCGTTTCCACCTGAGACATTTCTTGCACTTCTAGTTCCATCTTGGCACCTACCTTCCAGAAATTCAAACCAACACAATGTCCAACATAAAAAGCCCAATTGTCATCTTTCTATCAAAATCTTCAGAAAGTTTCTATACCATCAATTGAACGAGAATTGTGAAGCTGCCACTACTCCCCAGATACTGTGCTGATTGGAAGGGGTATAAAAATGAATGAGACATAAGCTCTCCTCTAAGTGCTCTGTCACACCAGTGAATAGAGTTTGGTCTTGATCAAGGAAAAAACAACTCAATCTCATTACCGTGTTAAAAATGTTACCATCTAGATACGCTAAATGTGTTATGGCAATACAGATGCTGAGCGGCACAAAGACACTTAACCCAGTCTGCAGAAAAGGATCCAGAAAGCTATCACAAGAAAAGAGGTAAATGTATGATGAGGCCTGAAGATGCAAAGGAGCTGGTCGGAAGAAGCACAGGACAGGGCACACCAAACAGCAGGAGAGTATACACAAAGCAAATGTATTCTTCATGGGACTAAATTTAAGTGGTGTTTGAGTCTCCTCCACGCTAGGGAAGAAGAAAGGAAGAAATGTGGCCATACGGTTTCTCAGAAGTGGGCTTTGAGTTGTCCTGGTGCTGAGGATACAATGTGGAGTCTTCCTAAACCTTCTCCTACGCCTCACTCCTTACCCTGTCAGACTCATTCCTTGTTTAGAAAGGGATTTTGGAAAACCCTGGATGGAGTTCGGGTTTAGACAGACACAGGTATGGCTGATAATCTAAGGAATCCAACAGAAACCTGTTTGCCTAAAATTACCAATGAGAGGAAAATGTCTAATGAAGGACTCAGATATGATTGATATTACTTAACAATGGGGCCTGAAGAATGGTTCTGGATAGAATATGACAGAATTCTCAAACCTATCTTAATCCAGTTCCCTGGAGAAAGTTATGCTAAGGCCATCTGAATATGGCTATAACTCACCAACCTCCAAAAACGGGGTCACCTCCAACCAGTGCAATGGCTGGAATCACTTCCCTGCCCCCCCACCTCCACCCCCCCCAGCAAACACATCCTCAAAAAAAGAGTGGGCCATGTAGAAACACAGATCTAGAGATACCTCTGTAGAGACAGGGATAAGGATTGTATACAGAAGATTGAGTAGCTATCCCAAGAACTTTAGAGATCAGGGAGGAACAATGACAACCACATAGATAGGACGTGGGCCGCAGCTGCCTGCTGCAGGCCCATTAAATAGTAGGGGACCCAGAAGCAGATGGTGATGGGATTCCACATGTAGCAGCTGAGAAGAGAGTAGAAACCAAAACACAAGTCAGAGTTCAAGGTTAGGTCCATACACCACATGGCCTAAATGGGTGGGTGGAAGAAAAATTGACCAAAGATGAGTGGAATGACTCCCGAGAGGAATGGTGAGAAGAGAAGCCAGAACAGTGTGGGTTGGTGGTGGTGAGGGGGCAAGGTTCAGCAGAAAATGAATTGTGTGTGGCCAGTCTTGCCCCACAGGCTCAAAGAGGGAGAACAGAGGTGCCTTCTCACTAACACTTGGCTATCTGTTTGGCCATCGCTGTCATTCTTCAATGACAAAAATTTACCTTTATAAAATATTTCCTGAGCATTTGGGAGCTTATAACACGGCTCTATTAGGTTGAATTTTTCAGAATTTTAAATCACCCAGGAAACTAATGCATTGGAAAGGTAAAATCCAAAGTGGATTTATCTTTCGTTTCTCCTTCTGTGGAAACTCCTTCCATTTCTCTGTTTCCACTCTCTCCCACTCTCCCAAAAGAGGAAGGGGTTAGAGTGAATTTTACACTTTGAACTTGATGAGTTTTTAAGCATATCCAGCTAGTCTTATTCAACAAAGAAGCTAGGACTACTGATATGGACAAGAAAATAAAATAGGGTCCCAATTAATTTGAGAAAACCAATTTCCTTAGCCTCTGCTACTGTATTAAGTAACTGTTTTAAGTAACTATATTAAGTAACCACATAACTGTGGCAGAGAATACAGAAGAGGTAGCTCAAAGTAAAACTCCCATATTTTTAAAAGCAAACTGGCAGCTCTGAGCTTGCCACAGAATTAGGAGGAGAGATGAAAGCCCTCCTTTTGGAGAGCTGACCTTCAGCTAAAAACAATGCTCATTCTTTCTTTGTCTGCCATTCCTCTGTTCCAATGTAACATGAAGTGGTAATTTCCAATTTTTCATGGGTGGGAACAAGAAACAGGATAATGGCCCCTCAACCCCAACCTATCGTAACCTCAGTCCATGGTAATTCCAAGCCTTGGTTTCCCTTTCATGAATGTATCCTTTATTTCCCACCGATGTAAATGATGGAGAAGAAAGGGTACTTGCTTGACAGTAAATGGGTAACACAGGGAGCCCACAGAACCATTCCCGCTGTGGAGGGCATCAGTGAAATTGCCATTGCTGGATGATCGGGTGAAAACTAGACATTCTGGTATATGAGATTTCTGTAGAGATAAATAAAATAGAAAAAGATCAAACAGGCGCTTCAACTTAATGGAATCGTTTCTATTAAAAAGTTCTCCTCAGGAGAGAAGTTGGTGGTCAAGTAGGTGGAAGCTAAGTCCCCTTGCTCCGGCCCCCAACTCGGATGTTTGGCTGGTGTTTTAAAAAATAAACTGGTCATTCAACAGAATCCTAGCTGATATAAAATTTCGAAGCTGAGGAGTACAGAAGATGCTTCACAACAGGCAGTAAGGAGGCTTTATAGGCTGAAGAAGAAGTCCCCCGGGTGTGGAGCCTGCAGCTGCAGAGACCCTAGTCAGAAATCGCGGCTCTGCGGTTCTCTCTTCTCCCAGGGCAGACAACCCAGAGACCCAGGCCGGGAGTGACTTGGATACACAAAGTTGGAGGGACCCAGGCTACACACATACAGTGAACAGCGCATCTAATGTTGCAGCGGCAAACACCAATCAGGAGAGTGCCAGAGAGAGTGGGGGGATTCTATTTGCACCTGGATCAGGCGGAGACAGGCCATGACTAGCCATGACTATGAGAGACTTTTGGATTTTTGGACAGGTGGTATGTGAGGAAAGCAGGACAATGACTCAGTGCTGCAGTGGGAGTGCCCAGAGAGACTTTTAATTTAAAAGGAAAGATGAGGCATGTTGGGCAGGGACCCTATGTGCAGCTGTCTTGCCAGCGAGGGGAAAGTGTTGAGGGCCCAGTTTGCTCCCCCTTAGCGCAGCTGGGCAGAGAGATCAGAAAGGTTCAGGGCAAGGGGATTTCTCAGCCCCAGCCTGGTGCAGTTGGCAGGCCAGAGGTTGCACAGACTGAAAAACTCAAGACTATGTCTGCTGTGAGGGCAGTGGGCTGGGAACTGGACAAGCAGGAGTTAAGCACCTGAGATTATATATGCCTAAAGCAGAACCTCCTTCCCTAGCTGGCAGGGATCAAAACTCCAGGAAGGGAAGGGCTCGCTCAGCCCCCACCTCCAGCAGGATTGTAAACACCACCCCACCTGTACCCAATGGGGAAGCTCTGCAAAACAGGCAGCACAAGCGCAAGAACCCCCTGCAGGGTGCATATCCACAACAGAAAGACAGGAAGAGAAATGCCTAAAGGGCCCATTTGATTCCTAGGACTCTATTCCACTGAGGTCAGCAAAGCAGGGAGATCAGAAATCGGTGCAACAAAGGGTGATTAGGGCCCCGCCCAGCTTCAGCTCAGACACAGAGTTGCCTTCAGCACCAAGCAGGAAATACCTGACCCTCTCACACAGGTTGGTCCCTCCCTTCAAACAGCTAACTCAGCAGAAACTACACATTATTGGAAATAAGCTGGGACAGACCAAGACGGGTGGTGCAGTGGCAGGGGGAAAACACCCACAACTTTCCCACAAGACTGATCAGTGCCTAACAAGGGAGACTAGGGGGTCCCACTCTCCTGATTGCAAAAGAAGCCCCCTCTAGAGGCAGTTGAAGGTAATAGAGGAGGTGCTGCCAGAAGGTGGACGACCCACCTCTGGGACCTTGAGTTGATAAAAAACGAGAGGTGGATCCAGAAAGGGAAGACGGAAGGCAAACACCAAACTCTGCTGAGACAAATCCCACCTCATTCTTCTTCAAAATTTGCATTACTTTTTTTCTTTCACATAGCTTTTAAATACTTCTTCTTTGAGTCAACTGTATTCCAACTAATTCACTGTTGTCTTTTTTTTTTTTTTAACATTTCATTTACTTTATTTTTAGACAGAGGGGAAGGGAGGGAGAGAGGGAGAGAAACATCAGTGTCTGGTTGCCTCTCATGCACCCCTGCTGGGGACTTGGCCTGCAACCCAGGCATGTGCCCTGACTGGGGAATTGAACCAGTGACCCTTTGGTTCATAGGTCAGTTCTCAATCCACTGAGCTATATCGGCTGGGGCTGTTCTTTGTCTTTTATTTTTTATTATTTAATTTATTTTTTAATATTATTTTTAATTTTATTTCTATTTTATATCTCACATTGTACCCTTCCCTGGTCCTCCCCTGTTTTGTCTTCTTCCAGCCCTTCCTTATTTTCGCTGTAAATTTTATTTCCCCCTATGATGCACCTTCTTCTTGTTCCTTCTGTTCATTATTTCTCCTCCCTCCATCCTCTCAAAGTCATTCCTCCTTCCTTCAGTTGGCTCACAGTCTTCTTCTCCTTTTAATAACATTCTTCTTTTCTTTCTACCTTTATGAATTGTGGTTTGTTTGGCATGGGTATAATGATTATTACTGTTCTTCAGTTGTATTCGTATTTGGCCACTATTTTTTTATTTCAAATACCATAGGTTATTCTCCCCCTGTCTTACTTCATTTTGCCTTCCTCCTGCCCGAGCTTATTTACAGTAGGAACTTTATTTTTCCCTCTCTTAGCCTGGATTCTATTCCTTACTCTTACTATCTCTCCTCCCTCTCTCCTCTCAAAATTATAGTTCCTTACTGTAGACATTGCATATTCTCTTTTCTATTTCATGTAATATTCTTATTCTCTTCCCACCTTTATTCATCTTTGCTCAGCTTTCATTGTTATTGACCCCTTTGTGGTTTTTCTGTAATTTTGTTCCCTCTTGTTCGTTAGTTTTTAAATTTTATTTCAAACCTCATGTTATACTCTTCCCTTTTCTTACTCCATTTTGCCAACACCCTTCCCTGTTTTACTTACATCTTAAATTTTATTTTCCCCCTTTCTTCACCCTGTTTCTATTCCTCACTCATTATTTTTTCTTCCTCTTCCTACTCAAAATCATTTTTCTCTCCTTTAGTCACCTCATATTCTCTTTTTCCTATCTTATAATATTCTTAATCTCTCTCCACCTTTACTAATATTAACTCAATTGCTGATGATATTGCTGATGTAGAAGGGGATATTTTTGCTGGCGAGGGTTTGGTTTCTGGGTAGTATTGCTCTGTTAAGCAGCACCTGTACAACAACACACAAGACTGGGTGGGGGTCGTGACTTGCAGTCAACTGGCCAGAGGGGAGAACTCACCCATGATGGAGCCATCAAGAATCAAAGCCCAAGTACAACAAGAGAGCCCACATAAACTGAATTTAAAAGCAACCCTAGAACATCCAGGTCAGGAGAAAAAAGAGACTGTACCACTGAGTCCCATAGAACTCCTACCATAGAAGCCCATATCATGAAGACATGCAAGCATAGCAGAGCAACTTGAGATGCAGAAACAAACAAAAAAAGTCACCTAAACGGGGAGACAAAGAAATAATCCCCAATCAAAAGGAAAGGAGGAATCCCCAGAAAAAGAGCTGAATGAAATTGAGGCAAGCAACCTGTCAAATGTAGAATTCAAAATAATGGTTATAAGGGTGTTCAAGGAACTCAGTGAGATCTACAATGAACTTTGCGGGAGCTACAAGGAACTTAGTGGGAACTATAGCAGCATGAAAAAGGATGTAGAAATTATGAATAAGAACCAGAAGGAAATGAAGATAAAATATCTGAAATGAAAAATACACTAGAAGTAATTAAAAACAGGCTAGATGAAGCAGAGGACCAACTCAGCTAGCTGGAAGACAAGGTAGAAAGAAAGACCCAGTCAGAGCAACAAAACAAAAAAAGACTAAGAAAAGAACAAGGATAGTTGAAAGGAGCTTCAGAACAACATGAAGCATAACAAAATTTGCAACACAGGAACAACAGAAGGAGAGAAAAGGAGCAAGGGATAGAAAACCTGTTAGAAAAAATAATGACAGAAAACTTCCCAAACTGGGTGAGGGAAAAAAGTCGTGCAAGTTCAGGAACCACAGAGAGTCCCAATCAAGATAAACCCCAAGAGATCCACTCCAAGGCACATCATAATTAAAATCGTAATTTTAAAGACAAAGAGAGAATCTTAAAGGGAGAAACAACTAGTAGCATACAAGGGAGCTCCAGTAAGTCTATCAGCTGATTTCTGAACAGAAACACTGCGAGCAAGAAGGGATTGGCATGAAATATTCCAGGTAATTAAAAGCAAGGACCTACAACCAAGACTACTCTATCCAACAAGGCTCTCATTTAAAATAGAAGGTGAAATAAAGAGCTTCCCAAACAAAATAAGGGTAAAAGAGTACATCTCCACCAATGCAGCACTGCAAAAAATGCTAAAAGGACTGCTATAAAAAGAAGAAAGAGGGAGAGAGAAACACTGGTACAGGAAAAATGACAATGAATAGGTACCTATCAATAATAACCTTAAACACAAATGGATTAAATGCTCTAATCAAAAGATACAGAGTAGCTGAATGGATCAGAAAACACGATCCTTGTAAATGCTGCCTACAAGAGACCCACCTCAGAACAAAAGATCTACACAAGTTGAAACTGAAAGGATGGAAAAAGAATATTCCAAGCAAATGGACACAAAGAGAAAGCTGGGCTAACAATATGTATAACAGACAAAATAGACTTCAAAACAAAATCAATAAAAAGGGACGAAAAAGGTCACTACATAATACTTAAGGGAGTAGTCCAGCAAGAGGATATAACCCTTACGAACATATATGCATTCAACATAGGAACACCTAAATATGTAAGGAAAATTTTGGAGGACTTCAAGGAGATCTACAGCAACATAGTTACAGTAGGGAATATTTATGTCCCACTGTCAATAATGGATATATCTTCCAAACAAAGAATTAACAAGGATATTGTAGCACTGAATGACACCCTACATCAAATGGACTTAATTGATACATATATAGAAACTTTCAACCCAAAGAAGCAAAATATACATTCTTTTCAAATGTACGTGGAACATTTTCAAAGATAGATCCCATAGTGGACACAAAACAGGACTCAACAAATTCACGAAAATTGAAATCATATCAAACATGCGCTCAAGTCGCAATGGATTGAAACTAGAAACCAACCTCCAGGAAAAAACTCAAAAACACTCAAATACAAGGAGAATGAATAACATGTTATTAAATAATGAATGGGTCAACAGTGAGATCAAGGAACAAATCAAAAACTATTGGGAAACAAATGAAAATGAACGCACAACAACCCAAAACCTGTGGGACACAGCAAAGGTAGTACTAAGAGGGGAGTTCATAGCAATACAGGCCTTCCTAAAGGAAATAGAGAAATCTCAAATAACCAAACTAACCCTACATTTACAAGAACTAGAGGAACAACAACAAACAAATCCCAGAGCAAGTAGAAGGAAAGAAATAATCAAGATTAGAGCAGAATTCAATGACATAAAGACTAAAAGAATAATTCAACGGATCAATAAATCCAGAAGCTAGTTCTTGGAAAAGATAAACAAAATGGACAAACCTTTAAGCAGACTCAGGAAGAAAAAAAGAGAGAGGACCCAAATAAATAAAATCAGAAATGAAAGAGGAGAAGTTACACCAATATCACAGAAATATAAAAAATTGTAAGTTACTATGAATAACTATATGCCAAGAAATCGGACAACCTAGGTGAAATGGACAAATTTCTAGAAATATACAATCTGCCAAAACTGAATCAAGAAGAAGCAGAAAGCCTGAATAGCCCAATAACAACCAGTGAAATTGAAGCAGCAATAAAATAACTCCCAGCACATGAAAGCCCTGGACCAGATGGCTTCATAGGTGAATTATACCAAACATTTAAGGAGGAACTAACTCCTATCCTTCTCAAACTATTCCAAAAATTCAAGAAGAGGGAAGTCTCCAGAATTCTTTTTATGAAGCCAGTATCATCCTAATTCCAAAACCAGGTAAAGAAACAACAAAGAAATAAAACTACAGGCCAATATCTCTGATGAATATAGATGCTAAAATCCTCAACAAAATATTGGCAAACCACATCCAGCAATACATTAAAAAAATCATACACCGTGATCAAGTGGGATTCATCTCAGGGATACAAGGATGATACAATATTCACAAATCAATAAATGTGATACATCATATAAAAACATGAAAGACAAAAATCACATGATCATATCAATAGATGCAGAAAAAGCATTTGATAATTCCAGCACCCATTTATGATAAAAAACATTCAGCAAAGTGGGATAAGAGGGAGCATATCTCAGCATAATAAAAGCTATATATGAGAAACCAACAGCCAACATTATACTCAAGCAGCAAAAAATAATAGCTATCCCCTTAAGATCAGTAACAAGATAGGTATGTCTACTTTCACCACTCTTATTCAGCGTAGTATTGGAAGTTATAGCCACAGAAATCAGACAAGAAAAAGAAATAAAAGGCATCCAAATTAGAAAAGAGGAAGTTAAACTGTCATTATTTGCAGATACATGATAGCGTACATAGGAAACCCTATAATCTCCACCAAAAAACTATTCGACCTAATAAGTGAATTTTGCAAAACAGTGGGATACAAAGTCAATATTCAGAAATTGATGACTTTTTTTACACCAACAATGAAATGTTAGAAAAAGAAACTAAGGGGAAAAACCCATTTACTATAGCAACAAGAAAAATAAAGTACCTAGGAATAAATTTAACCAAGGAGGTAAAAGATCTATACTCAGAAAATTATAGAACTCTGAAGAACAAAATTAATGAACATACAAATTATTTGAAGTATATACTGTGTTCATGGATTAGAAGAATTAGCGTCATTAAAATGTCCATACTACCAAAAGTAATCTATAGATTCAATGTAATTCTTATTAAAATACCAATGGCATATTTCATAGATGTATAACAAATATTTCGAAGATTTGTAGGGAACCAAAAAAGATCCCTAATAGACTCAGCAATCTTGAGAAAGAAGAACAAAGTAGGAGGGATCACAAAACCCAATATCAAACCATACTACAAGGCCACTGTAATCAAAACAGTCTGGTATTGGCATAAAAACAGACGTATAGATGAATGGAACAGAATAGAGAGCCCAGAAATAAACCCAAGTCTCTATGGTCAATTAATATTTGACAAAGGGGGCAGGAACATTAAATGGAGTAAAAATAGCCTCTTCAACAAATGGCATTGGGAGAATGGACTGGTACATGCAAAAAATGAAACTGGACCACCAACTTACACCATACCAGAATAAATTCAAAATGGATAAAAGACTTAACTATAAGTCATGATGCCATAAAAGTCCTAGAGGAAAACATTGGTTTTAAAATTTCAGATATCCCACATAGCAATATTTTGGCTGATATATATCCTAGGGCAAGGGAAATAAAGGAAAAGGTAAATAAATGGGACTACATCAAACTAAAAAGCTTCTACACAGCTAAAGAAACCATCATCAAAATGAAAAGGGAATTGACCAAATGGAGAACATATTTGTGAATGATACATCGGACAAGGGGTTGATCTACAAAACATATAAAGAACCCATATGACTCAATACCAGAAAGACAAACAATCCAATTAAAAAATGGGCAAAGGACCTGAACAGACACTTCTCCAAGGACGACATACAGAAGGCCCAGAGAGTTATGAAAAGATGCTCAGCATCACTAGCCATCAGAGAGATGCAAATTAAAACCACAATGAGATATCACCTCACACCTGTCAGAATGGCCATCATCACTAAATCAACAAACAACAAGTTCTGGCGAGGATGAGGAGAAAAGGGAACCCTAGTGCACTGTTGGTAGGAATGTAGACTGATGCAGCCTCTGTGGAAAACAATATGGAATTTCCTCAAAAAAGTAAAAATAGAACTACCTTTTGACCCAGTGATTCCACTGCTGGGAAGATACCCTAAGAATCCTGAATCACCAATTCAAAAGAACTTATGCACCTCTCTATTCATAGCAGCACTATGTACATTAGTCAAGTACTGGAAATAGCTCACGTACCCATCAGTAAATTAGTGGATCAAAAAACTGTGGTACATTTACATAATGGAATACTACTCAGTAGAAAGAAAGAAGAAACTCCTACCTTTTGCAATGGCATGAATGGAACTGGAATATATTATGCTAAGTGAAATAAGCCAGTCGGTGAAAGACAAATATCATATGATCTCACCTATAAGAGGAATGTAATGAAGAAATTAAACTAATTTAACAAACAAAACAGAACCACACACAAAAAAATAGAACCACAAGCATGGAAACATGGAACAGATTGACAGTGACCATAGGGTCGGGGGAGGGGCATAAGGGTGGAAAGAAGGGGAAGGGACTAGTCAAGGAACATGTTTGAATGACCCACAGACATGGACGACAGTGTGGGAACTGACTGTGGGAGCAGGGGATGGGATGGGCGGAAGAGGGCAAATGGTTAACATTGGGACAACTATAATAGAATAATAATTTAAAAAAATGATAAAACAAGTTCTCCTTAGAGGAGTCCCACATATTAGCTCATTCTTCTAAGAAGTTACAATCTGGATGAAATAACTCTATCCAAATTCTCTGTATGAGAAAATTGATGATTTCAGTGTGATTGCCATTCTAAAAATGGACGAACATTTTTGATAAATAAGATATTTTCCAACAAAGAATAAGATGTTCCAAATGTTAAAACAAGGTGGGTTGTTTTTGTCTATTTTTGTATCCAATACCGGTGTGGAAAGAACTAGGTACTATGAACCAGCACCATTGAAGAGGATATTAAAATAAATAAGAAGTAAATTATGTGGCTTTTAAAAACATAACTTGTGCTTGTTTGGAAGTTGTTTGGAAGCAAAACTTGTGATTTCTTTAATAATAGAATTATAAAATCCAAATAATCTAGTGTAAAATATATGACCACAGCGATTTTCCACAGGTGGACTGCAAGAATTTTAAAAACATGCAATATCTGACTGCTTAGTCAGGGGCACTGACCTCTTTTCCCTTAGATTGTCAAATAAAAAAATAACAACAGCCAACATAACAATAGATGTCCAGTGTGAATGAATCAAAATGATACTCATTTTTTTGTCAGATTGATAAAAAAAATAATATTTTTGTGTGTGTGCAGAATTTTAGTAATAGTTTATGTGTGCCATGAGATAAAAAACAAAGGTGGAAAATTGCTGTATTTCCAGATAGTTTTATGAATGCCTGGTAATTTTGTTGAAGCCACCTAGCAATGCTGTAGCACTGGTTCCACTACAATGCTGACCTTGTACTTAGTAGAACAGGAGGTTAATGGGGAAGGGAGAGATACTGAGGAAAATGGAGTAAGTGACAAAATGAAACAACATCATAGGAGAGGACAACAGATGGAATAGCAAAATGAGAAAGGGAGAGTGGCAGGAAGATTGAAAAAAGGAAAACGGTCATCTTAGTAAACTCTGCTACTTTTCTGAAAAGAAAGGCTAAAAAAAGGAAAACCAGAATTTGCTAAAATAGGAACAAAATAGATACTAAACCACTAAACAAAGGGCTATAGAAAGGGAACAGGAACTCTGCCACCAGCTGGTCCCCTATCTCTGCTGCAGGCACTTTCAGCACCTTCTTGGCCAGGAATGGCCACTGTTGCAAGTGGATCCTGCACTTCTCTGAGCAAACTGTAGCCGAAAGAATTTCAAATGCTTGTCTACAATCAGTGTGTGTTATCAGAGCCTAGTCTCCTCCAGGCTGTCTCTAGAAACACAGGAATTTCTCTCTGGCAATCAGAAGAAGCCAGCGTCTCACAAATCACAGACACACACAGAGGTAAGTGAAGGACCTTATGGAAGGGGGCGATGATACTAGGCACAGATCAGCCTCTCCTTTAGGAGCAGCGCTGTCTTGGTACCCTATGAAGCAGTCTCCTCAAACTCTACTGTGCAAGGGAGTCACTCTGGGGATCTGGTTCAAAGGCAGATGCTGGTTCAGAACGGCTGGGACGAACGTGAAATTCTCTATTCTCATGAGTTCCAAGTGGTGCCAATTGTGCAGGTCCTCAAGGTGGCACTGGGAGAATTAAGTTATAGAGCACTCTGGTGACCCCTGGGTCAGGGAGAGAGAGGGAGAGAATAAGAATGGAACCAGCCCTGACCAGGTGGCTTAGCTAGTTGGAATGTCAGCCCGTACATCAAAAGATTGCAGGTTCAATCCCCAGTCAGGGCACATACCTAGGTTGTAGGTTCCATCCCCAGTCAGGAGGCAACTGATTGATGTTTCTTTCTCACATCAATGTTTCTCTTTCTCTCTCCTTTCCTCTCTCTCTAAAATCAATGAACATATCCTTGGGTGAGGATTAGGAAAGGGGAAAATAAAAGAAAAGATTTTTAAAAAGAAGACCAGAAGCATATTCAGAGAGAAGGCAGGAAGAAATACATGTTTTTTCATCCATTTTTTGCTGGATTTTTCTTCCCCACCTTCCAAGGATTCAGAGCTACTGCGGTTTCCCTTTAGAAATTCCAGGCAGATTGAATTCTCTACCCATGAATGTGGACACAAAACGATACTGGCTATAAGCCAAGGGAAGGAAGTGACAGGGGCATTCTAAGACCCCCAGTAGTTGGCACCAGGCTGGCTCCCTCCAACTTTTCCTACCTTGTTCTCACCTTATCTTTCTTCCACTGAGGAAATAATAATTGTCTCTGAATCATGCCAACCTGAATGTCAAGCATATGTTGGAAACTTGGATAATTGGAGCAGAAATATTGAGAAACTGCTAAAAACCAGACTTCAGGATTGGAGTTAGTGATTTGACTCTGATTTGTTTCCCCACTGTAATGATGTTCCTAAAATAGAAGCTTCCTTGGTGTCCTGTGTGTTCCTACGTGAGACAGAAGGTGTGGTGAATGAGTACATGCACCCTCTCCACAAACCAGAGGAGACCAAGGAGAAACTGTGGTCTGGCCTGACAGGAGGAGTTTGAATTAATTGTCCATTGCCAGCTGGAGTGCTGTCATCTTTATTTCCTTTGACAGAAACCACAGGTTGCGTGTTGCAGTGTGGGTGTCCTCAGAGGTAGCTTGCTAAGTTTGCATACTTCCTGACTGACAGAAAACTCCTGCTAGTGCCTGGGGCCAGGGTGGTGAGTGTCGGTGGGAGGAGTAATCAAGTTTCACTTCCTTGAGGGTTGGAGACTCACAGCTGGCTTCTCTCGAAGAGGAGGAGAGTGTGAGGAGCAGCAGAGCCCATTGCTTCTTCCCTCCGCACCTGCAGGGGCTTCGCAGACCTGAGGAGCGCGAATGGGCAGAGCAGAGTCTCTAGAAGGGAAGATGAGCACCCAGGATCCTTCAGATCTGTGGAGCAGGTCCGATGGAGAAGCTGAGCTGCTGCAGGACTTGGGGTAAGAGAGCAGATCCGCTTTTCAAAGCGCTCCTTGGCACTTGGGGAGCATTAACTCCCCGTTCCCTAATGCTCCCTTTGATTAATGATTATCTTTAGCACTCTACCACCCCAATTTTCTATCCCTTCCACGTGGCTCACTGGTGTCTGTTAGATGTTGTCCTGCTTGGAGTCAACTGCATTGTAAAAGCACATATTATTTTCCCAGATCTGAAAGTAGGTAGATGCAGGCTACGGGACAGACTCCAAATGCTAGACAGACTGGGAGAGCAGGGACAGAATTGAAATGTGTGAGTTGGTGTAGCTTGGCTTCCTTCATATTGATCTGGTTTATGAGTAAACGTGCTGTTAAAATTCTTGAGCTCTACTAAGCTGTTGCTGGTAAGATAAAAAGAAAACCTAACCCTGCCATACAGGAGAGGGACTTTTTCGAAAGGGGAAGTGTCTGCTGCAATGTCCACAGGCCTTTCTTTTTCCTGACACTGCATTCATGAGCTCTTGTATGTAGGCATGTCTGCAGGGCTAACTTTGAGCCTCTTAAATACTAGCAAGTCATAAAGGGGATACAGTTTCTGCCTCAAACAGGTAATGAGTTTGAGTGGGTGAAGTCATCATAGTCCTGTCTTTAAGAAGGGACCAGAGGAGACAACTTCTCAGGATATTTAATCAGAGAAACAAATATTACATAAGAGAGGAAGAGGGGATTTCCTAGAGACACCGAACCTTTACCCTAAAATACCAGGAACAGCCTGGTGAGGCAGCTTTTGACACCTGTGCTTCACGAGTGGCAAGGTCTGCACCTTCTGTCTTAATAAATAGCTCAAATCTTCACAGCAACCCAATGACATAGGAACAGTTATCATCTCCATCTTACAGAGGAAGAAAATGATCACTAAAAGGTTGAATAACTTGCCTATGTCACACATCGGTTAAATGGCAAAGCTGGGATTCCAATCTGCCAAAGCCGGTTCTTAACCAGAGAAGCTCTGAAGCAGGGGTGAAATCTCTCTGTACTAACATGGCAGGGAGGTGTCTTTTGTGTTGTACTAGTGTAAATGTTCTTAATATGTCCTCTCTTTAGATTTTAAATCTGAGGTCTCAGAATTGAACTCTACCTTCAGAAGGTAAATCAGATGTAACAGATAGAATTTTCTCTAAAGTAAACTCCTCTTATTGGAAATTCAAAGTTCCAGGATATTGCTATCCTTCTAGATTTCCCCAAATAGAAAAGGTAAAATGCCTCTGAGAGTCCAAATGGGTGTCACAAGTCCAGGCACTAAAGCTGGACCCTTAGACTCTCACTTAGAGCCTTGTTAAATCATTAAACTATAATTCTTTAGAACATGCTTCCTTATCTATACTCGCAGCCCGTGATCAGAAGGAAGCCCCGAAAGAGAAGAGATCCAAAGGAGGTGTTCAACTCTGGTCCTTTAATTCAATAATCCTGTAGCCTAGCCTCTGTGTTTGAGTACACTGGCACCCACTTAGATGACAAGATGAGCTACGTGACGTCCCTTCTCCCCACCATAATGCCCATGGCAGGAAGCAGCTACAGGTGAAACCCTCAAAGAAACAAATCTGTGTCTACCCTCCATGTGCAAAGAACAGATATTCAGTACAACCCAGAAATGCCCCCCAAATGTGCATTTATGCCCAGATTTCTCTATTTCAGAAGGCCTGGCAATTTATTAAGAAATCGAGGATGGTTTCTGTAACAACAGGCAAGCCACAGTTATCTGGAGAGATTGCACCACAGTTGTGGCTCTAAACCTCGATGGCACAGGGAAATCACCCTAGAAGTTTTAACAAAACTTCTGCCCAGGCTGCAGGCCAGACAAATGACATCAGTATCCTGGAAGTAAGTGTTTTCTTATTAAACTTTACAAGCGATTCCAGAGTGAGGTCAAAGTTGAGACCTAATAGAATAGTAAGTCCATAAGAAGTGCTGAGTAAATGTGTCTTTTTCTTTCACTTATGGGGTACGCACCTGAATCTCAAAGCCATTAATACACGCTTATATTTTGTTTGTTAATTTGGGGCATTTTGTTGAGTAATTTTATTGGGGTATATTTTAGAGATCATAAAACTCACTCATTTCAAGACTATACAACACAATAATTTTTAGCGATTTTAAAGAGTGGTACAACCATCACCATAATTCAATTTTAGAACATTTTCATCCGTCCAATAAGAACTCAGAAGAGTATGGTTAATTTAAATATACTCAGTGGTGTGCTGATAAACCACATAGACAAGGGTGGCTCTGACTTCCAGAGTTTGCCTCTTTCCCTGGTATAAATGTTCCTGCCTTGGACAATACCAAACCACCAAGAATTTAACAGCCATCTTGCAAAATTCCTGAAAATGTACTAATTGGCTTGAGCCAGTACTTGCCCCTCCAGGACACCACTGATATACCTTTTATAGGTAATAATATCTGAGAAAGCTTGAAAATAACCTGTTGCCTCTGGCAGAATTCTGAATATAAATGAAGGGGTTATTCTCTCAATCAGTAAGTCACTGGTTAGATACGACCTATACCAAAACTTCTGGTTAATTTAGATTTTTGGAAGCTCCATAAAAACAAAAAAAAATGGCTTAATGTATTTGATAGATTAAAAATAGCTAGTTTTAAATTTATTTTTAATATATTGTTTGATTGAGTAGGTAGATTTTTACATTTGTATTTCTGATCCACAGGGATATAGTGTGATGACTAAATTAGACAGATTACATCTTTGTTCTTTGGTCCCTGTTTCTCTTCCAACTCGGGAATATGGCAGCTCTGTAAATTACACCCCGAACTGCAGCAGACCCATCATTTGCCTGCCTAGGACACACATGGCTTGCTCAGAACACAGGCTTATTCTTTCTATAGTACTTAATTAACTCAGATGGATTTCTGTCTCATTTATAGGGTGTCAGTCGAAAAACATTCATTTCCTTTCATCTTAAAGGTATTAATGTGTCCAAAAGCAAGAGGAAATAAAACAATCGGTGGGTACCACTCAACCTCACTGGTACCTTGGCAGTACGGGATTGGGGGAGGAGTGGGCAGTGGTGGTGGAAGGGGCAAAAGGGTAGAGAGTGGCCCATGAGAAGCAAGAGGTGAGCTGGGGACAATCAGACTGTATGCTGTTTCGAAAATGAAGCGATGGGGAAATGAAACAAGTAATGAACATTAGAGTCATCACCTAAGCAACAAACGGGTGTCGAATTGCTAGTCAGTTAATAATTTAAAATTCCAGAAATTCTTTGACTATAACAAAGTGTCCTGTGAGATAATGTAGGAGCAATATAGTTATAAAGTTTGTAAAAGGGTAAGCCTTTATAAACTACATAACTACAGACATAAAGGGATACTGGGAAATGCAAATATTTTAGGATATTTTTAAATAAAATATTCAGGTGATATATATATATAACTATCTAGTCACACATATCCCTCAGGTGATATATGTATAACTATTCCCCTTTTCATATAATTTCCCAAATCTTAAATGGTATAAAAAGCATCAGTGTTTGGCTGTGTTGACCAGTGTCAAGAAACTAGACTGTAAGCTCTGAATATTTAAGTAAATAAGTCAAAACACCTCTCATTTCTCTACCCCTTAACCTTCACATAGAAGAGAAGGTTAGAATAGGTCAGGAATCAGCAAACTTTTTTTATAAGGAGCCACGTAATAAGTATTTTGGGCTTTGTAGGCCTTATGATCTCTGCCAGGATGTCTCACATCTGCCACTGTGGCGGCAGAACAGCGGGAGATAACAGAAACAATGACCTCGATGGTGTTCAAACAAAAAGTTACATTTGGACACTGAAATGCGAATTTTATATAATTTTCACGAGTCACAAAATCTGGTTCTTTTTTTCCCCCCCAGCCATTTAAAATCATAAAACCATTCTTGGCTTTCAGTCCATACTGAAACACGTGCCCTGGCAGGAACTGGCCCTTGGGTGGTGATTTGCTAACCCAAGGAATAAACAACCCAAATGAGCTCTTATTAGGAGGCAGACATTTTGCGCACTCTAGGTCTGGTCTTTAATAGGTATGGTATTCCAACATCACATGTGAAGAGACTCATTAGCAGAAAAATCAGGCTGCCCGAGTCCAGCGAACCTGGGTCCCCAGCCCATGGGTCGTCCACCAAACCAGGATGCTCCCTTGTCATGATAGTTATTCTTCAGTGAGTCCCGACTCTATGCCTGCACCATGCCATGCACATCCATCGTGCCATTTAGCTTTCACAGTAACATTTTCAATAATCCTCATTTCATCGATGCAGAAGGTGACTTCAAATAAGTTAAGTGAACTATCCAGGTCACTGACTCCCTAAGTGGTGCAGCTGAGTAACGTGCCTTGGAGATTACCCCAAAGCTCATGCTCTTTCTACTGATCCAAGAGGGTGTATGTTCTAATCGTGACAGTTAGTAATTACTGGATGCTCACTATGTGCCAGGTACTATTTTAAGCCCTTTGCATGTATGACTTTTAAATTCACACATCACTATGTGTAGATGCTATCACTAATGTCATTCCTATTTACAAAAGACGAAAGTGAATGTGGGAGCTTTGATCACATGTCCAAGTTTACGTGCTCAGAAACCTTCAAATCCAGATTTTCTGCAGAGTCCATGTACCTGTCCTCCAATGCAACTTCCTAATCTCCGTCAAACTTCTTCCTGCTTTTGCTAGCACTGTAAGTGCTAGTGGGAACTGAGAGAAATAAAAAAGCTCTGTGATTACTACAACCAATAAATTTTATTACGAAAAGACATCCATTATTCTCTCACATTATTCACATAATACACATACATGAACATGACAAAACCAGGTTAATATCCTTATTAATAAACACTTTATTGAATTTTGTGTAAAATCATTTGGGGGGACTAGACAAATTGACAAGGCTAAGAAGAATAGAAAAGTCAAAGCTTCAAAGGAACCTGTTTACAAACCTGTGATACCAAACAGAGCAATAACATTCGGTCCTCTTCTGTGCACCATTCAGTAATCTTGGAGTCTAAAAACGGAAGGTGAGTCTCTTGTGGCAGCAGGAGAATATGTAACTAGTGTACAGTCTACGCTGTCTTTCACTCAAGTGAATTTCCTCTTCGGTTGTTGTTTTCTGTTCCTCTATGGCTGATGGTGACTTCCTTCTACCTACATGTGGAAATCTGTCCACCCAGGGTCTCCGCACTGAGTAGGGTCACTTTGCTTCATTCATTCACTTTTACATTCATTCATAGATCCATCTGTTGTTGAAATTAAGAAAAAGATGGCTCTCCCCTGGAGGAGTTTACAGTACAGAGGACTGCAAGGGCACATGCACATACAGTGAGAGGATGCAGGATGAGAGGGCTGAGAGCCGTAACAGTGTCTGCAAGAAGCACACCTCATATGGCAGGAGGGAAGGAGATCGCCAGAGAACATGGCCTTGGAACTTACAGAATTTTTGTCAATTGAAACCAGAAAAAGAAGACATTTGCTAAAGAGACCATCGCATGAGTAAAGTGGTAAAAGTGGCGAAACACATGACTCTTCAGGAAATGAAAAGAGCCGGCCCGGACTTCGACCTTCCCAGCCTCTGAGATCCAGCAGTTAATCAGCATCCAATCAGGCTGGCCCTGGTCTTTACCTCTCAGAGTCCCTTCCTTCAGCCACATTCTAGGGGAAAGCTTCTACCTGGTTTTCTTCTGGTTTTCTAGTGTCTTTACCATACACTTCACTTTAAAAAAAAATTATTCATTGACTTTAGAGAGAGAAAAAGGAAGAGAGAGACGTCAGTTTGCTGTTCAATGACAACGCAGTCTAAGAACAATTACACTGAAGCAACCTTTCACAAGGTACAGGCCGCGAGAGTACCTAGAGTAAATGCAGAGCCAAGGTTGAATCTACTCAGAGAAGAGTCCTCCTGAGAAAACCTCTGGCTTTGGGTTTCTGTACAGTCATCCCAGTCCTTCTGAAGTTCTTATCCGCAAAATATTTTTTCTAGACAGGCTTCGAGCTTTAGATCCCAGTCCAAATCAAACATTCCCTGGCCCCAGCCACAGGATGAACAGTGACGTTCTTACGGTCACTCCCACACTGTGTAGGCTGACCTGGGGACTGAACAGAAGGACCTCTGCTGGATCAAGATGCAATTTGCCACCCTCCCTTCAGTCTCTCCCAGTCTGAGAAACCTGGGTGTGTTGATCCACCTCTGAGTCAGGCTCTTTGGGTCTCTCTTTATGTGCCATGTTCTTCTTTCTGTTTGGCTTCTGCCCTGTCTTGTGGACCACTCCGTTTGGGTCGTATTTGTGTTCCTAAGTCACTGTTCTATATGCTTCTGACTATCTGTGTGAGCTGAGGGGCCCTTCTCTGCCTCCACATATTGGTCTCTATCTTTCTGTCTCTGTCTACAGCTCTTAACTTATGTGTCTCTGACCCTTTGTGTCACTCTGTGTCTCTGAATCTCTGAGTCCCTGTCTTTCTCTCTACCTCTGTGTTTCCATCTTTCAGAACTTCTTGTCTCATTCCTCAGACTCCTTCAAGAACAGGTTTATCCTGATCTCCAACTCCCACAGAATGCTCTTCTTCCTTTCAGTCCTATTGCCCTTTAGCTGAACCTTGATTTTTACCAAAACAACTTGGGGCCTGCCTTTAGTTCATTGTTTGACCAAATGCTCACACGTCTACCTCTGTCAGCACTCAGGTATGCTTTTTCAAGCCTTGGGCAATTGGCCTCACAATTCACCTCTGCTATTAGCACATGCAAATTTAGAATGGCAACGTGGAAAGCCACAGACAAGCTGGTTCCATCACAGAAACCTCCTTGCTGGAAAGACTCTAGCGAGTCTTTCTTTTTCAGCCTCTCCTATGATCACACTTTGCCTGCCTGGGCCTCATTAGAACCTTCAGAACCCTTTGCAAAGCCTTTGCTTGATTCTCTATACTTAGACAGGGCCCATCACTTGATCAATGGAAAGATAAACCCACATTTGTGAATACGGTGGTTAGCATTCATATATGGACAACACCATTTTGTCCTAGATATTTCACAGCCTGACAATAATGCAAATTGCAGCATAGATAGTTCTTGAACCAAATAAGACATTTCCTTATCCTAAACCATAATTTATGATGGTATAGCAGCTAAATGCTTGATTTTTCACAAAAATCAAAGGACCTATCACTAACCCTGTACCCAAATGAACATGAAGGATGTCAGCAACTAAGCGACCCCATGGAATAACTCATGTGCTAAGGACAGTTTAACCCAAGTTAAGGTTGCTTAGAGCGGGGTCCCCCAATAGATTCACCTTATGGTCAATCTCCACTCTGTTCAGAAAAATTCTGAAGCCAAATATAGGCCTATCAAGAAAGAAGACAGATCAATGAGTCTTATGTACAGCCTTAGAAAAGGGGAGTGGCATCATTTGCTATACATTTGTCACCTTTGGTCTAGAGAGTTCAGAAAGTGTATCAGTGTCATTTGATAGTCAGAATAATTTTGCAAACGAAGGAAAAAGGAAAATTCCCTGGAGAAGTGTGCTTTTGTTGACTGTTAACTCCAGAACCTTTCACCTGCTTTCACAATCAAGGGTTGACTTTTTTGCTTTGGGTTGAAATGTACGTCCTTACATTTCAAAATGCATGTCTCATTACAATTCTAATAGGACAGAATGTAGGTTCTCTGTGACTTCTTTTTACCAGGAAGAAGAAAAATATGTCATTAAATGTATGAATACTCTGTAGACATGGGTTACTGAGGCATTTTATCACCAACAAATATATAATCTAAATGGATGCACAGCTCATGTTTTAACGTGAAAGATCACCTTCTGTGCCCACTGTCCTAGCTTCCTTTTGCATTCCTCCTCGGCACTGACCTTCCAGCTAGCTCCAGCTCATGATCTTCCTCCTCCCAGGGGCTTTTCCTGATCATCCCAGCCTCCTGTGAAGTCCCCTTCTGAACCATCTACTGTCCATTTCACTAAAATGGCAGCTATTTGGTGATTTTCTGGCAACGCTGGTCTGCAAATCCTTCTCATTTCCTCCCCATTGGTACTGCAAAGCCACTTAGTATTGTGCTTTGACTTCTTTAGCCTCCTCTTCAGATGCCACACTCTGTGAAGTCAAACCATCGACGTTATAGAAATGAATTAAAGTTTTTTAGTACCAAGAGTTCTTCACGTCTGTGCTTTTCAAAATGTAAACTGCATATCAATCACATGAGGCTGATGCTAAACAGAGATTAAAACTCAACAGGTATAGGGGGGTCTGATCATGTGAGTTTCTAACAATCCCAGGGCACTAAGTGGCAAGGCTCTGAATTGTTTTCAAATCCCAGGTGCAACCCATTAGTTCTTAAAGTCAGTGCAGTAAGTCATAATTAATATTTGTTAAAAAGAAATAGAAGAGAAAAAATAGTAAATAGCATATAGAATAGTGTTGTTTCCTATAACATTTTTTTGGCTTTTTGTATATGTTTGTAATGTGTGTGTGTGTGTGTGTGTGTGTGTATACAGAGAGAGAGAGAGAGAGAGAAAGAGAAACAAATTGTATCTTATACCATAGGCCAATTCAAAAAGCTTAAAAGCCTCTACTTTAAAGGACAGTGCAAAGTGAGATGTAAACTTCTATCAGCAAAGTAAGACAGCAAAACCCAATGGAACAACAATTTATGAAGTCTCCATAATGCTGGGCCCATGTCCCAGAAAGTTCTAGCATGAATAGGGTCTGGAGAGAAAGAAGAGGCTGAATATGGGAACCAGTTTTCTGGATCTAGCTTGTCTTTTTCCTCTGTGGTTTGGCTTATTTCCTGTACCTTTCTGAGAGGAAACTATGAAAATTCTTTAGAGGGTGGGTGTTTCCTAGTTTGTTACTGTATCATGGAAGGGATAATACCACTGTTTCCTTCAAGGTCAGCTGCTGGTTTTGATAATCTCAAAAACCCAGTACAAATATTCTTTTAAAGCTTGATGAGTCTCTGCTTTGTTGCCTCTTTCAGACTTGAGACACAATAATGGCAATGTGTGGGCCATGGGGGAAAAGTTGACTATAATGTTGCTTTGAATATAAACAGTAGTTTCTTGTACTTTTTAATTTCTTCAGGGAAAATGAAACCAAAACATTTTATTGAAGTTTTAGGAAAATGAACTTTAATCCCAACTATTCCCAGCACCTAGCACAATGTCTGGCATATTCATAATATGAGGTAAAATTATTAAATCTTATATTCTATTCTCCTCTACAAAAGTTAAAGACTCATATAAAAAGTTTATAAAAGAAGACTTCCAACATATGAAAATAAGAGGATTTTCTTGCTAGGCATTATTATTAGTCACTTTGACAAATGAGAGAAAACCTAGGTTGCTACTTGAGAGGGGTCACATTGCTAATGAGCAGAAGTCATTGGCATGGATTGACTAGCTGAGGAAATGACTGGAGATAAAGTCATTGTCCCTTCTCCCCAAAATTCTCATTGTCACTGCATGGATGTTTGGGATCTAAGTTGGCTGCTCATTAGCATTCCTTTTCACTTAGTATTTTCCAGCAGTAAAAAGGTTTCTTCCTGCACTTAATTCTAAAGTCATCACCCCCTCAAATGCAGCTGAAGGAGGCCTGACAGAGCAGCAGAGAAAAATGACCTACTTGGAGATTTAATCAATAGTAGGTTTAGTGTGAATCAGCAGCATGATGCAATTGTCAAGAAACTAACACAATCTTGGGTTTCCATAATGCAAACAGCAGCTAGAATAAGGGAGACTAGTGAGGCTTTGTTTTGCATGTCAGACCTTAGCGTTAAGTTGATTATAAGAATTTGGAAAGTAGTCAAAGAAGGTAAGGTTTCTGGGTGACAAGGTCCCTGGGTGCTAAAGGGACTAAAAGACTGTCATAAAAGAAGTTGAGGGTGATGGCAAGGGAAGAGAGTACATTCTAAATGCTTTAAACTACAGGTTCCAGCACAAATAACACCCCTTTTCTATTATGAAATCTTTTATTACAAAAGCATAAGCATGCAATTCTGTAACAAAACAATATCACACTGGAGCACACCATATGACATTTCAGGTGAAATGTTCAAATTAAAACTATAAATTATTACACTCATATTATTGCTCTACCAACCATGCTCAAGCAGGCGTTACTTCTACAAGACCCTGTATTTTTTGGTCATTTTTTTTAAGTTTAACACCAAAAAGTAGCTCTTGGACCATCTGTTGAAAGCAGGAAGTAGCAATTCCTGGAAAATAATCATGGAAGTACTGAAGTATGGAATGAGCTTACTTATGAAATAGTGGGTTTCCCTTCCTTAGCAATATGTAGGCAAAGGTTAGATGAGAGTCATGTTAGGGTTTAGATTTTATTCACACACTATACGAACTTTAAAAGAATTTTAACCAATCTGATCGTCGCACGGGAGATTATACGTGACTTTTTATTAGGTTAAACATTTTATTTGTTTAATTTTTTTTTAAATAATAAAAGTCCTATACAACTTTTATAATCATCAGAGATGAGTTTACTGTGAAGACAATGAAGTTTCAGCCTCAGGGCCACCCTTGGTGCAGACACTAGCATTGTAGTTAATAAATGTTGTCACCTCCAAGAGTAGTTAATATTAGTCCCTGTGTGAACATTTCAGATGTTCAGCTTATATTTGAACATTACGCTTATATTTTAGAGAAATTTAATGGAAATCCCCATTACAACTTATATTTGAGAGAAATTTAATGGAAGTCCCCAAATATGCCAACAATCTTAAAACTTTATTACCAAGAAAACTGAAAATAACTTTTCTACACTAGCAACAATTTTAAAAATTATTTTAGGTTGGAGACTGAATTACTTACTGTTCTAGTCTCTCTCTAGAAAATTATATTTTAAAATTATTATCTGAAGAAATAATCAAAGAAATAAACAACCAAAAATACAGAGGGAAAAAAGTATGGGGGTAAGTTAAACCATAAATAAAACTTAGCTATATTTCTGAGATTTGTGATGTTTGTGATATTCATCAGCTTTTTTAATTTGAATTTTTTGACTTATTCTAAATAATTATTTTTTTTGGTAATTTTATATTAAACATCCTAACGAGGCAACCAGATTTTACAAATTTAAGTTTCTTAAAATCTGACTCTTCCTCCTAAAAATCAAAATAACAAAATAAAAAAAACCTGTTAAACACAACTCCAACTACAGGAAATTTAGGTCTATGCAATTAGGACTCTATGTAATAAACTGTTGGATGTACATTTTAAGCCATAAAAGCCTTATCAATAAAGGCTGTGTAACAGCGGCCAAGGACCTGTAGGTATCCAGTGCCAAGAACAATGCAACGTCAGCGTCCTCCCGGCTTCATCTCGCCGCCGCTGGCCGCTGCCCTCTGACCCTCACCCTGAATCACTCGCACAGCCATGCAGTGCCCTGGTCCTGTGCACGCCTGGCAGTCTCTTGCCTCTGGGCCTTGGCTTTGGTTATTCCCTTCCATCCCCCCTTCCCCTCCATCCAAGTGCGGGACCAATTTGAAAATAAACCAAGTTATTAACGGAGTTATCTTTGAAGTTTGGATTAAGGAAAAAATTAACTTTTATTTTCAAATTTTAGTTACCCAATAAATACATTAACCTATTTTTTATTAGAACAAGCTGCATTAGGAAAATTTGATGAAGCTAAAGTCTCCTTTTCCAACACCCTCAATCCTGGTTCTTTCCTTTAAGGAAACCAATGCTTTGCACATATGAATTTGGTGTATACTTTTATTTTATGCATTTGCCTATCATTATATGTACACATGTGTGTGCTGTGTAATTTAGGAAGAGAAGGGGTGATTTTATACAACTAAGGGGTGTCATTCTGTACCTGCTACTAATTCCTCTAACTTAACATTATGTTTTGGGAGCTATCAACTTTTGATGTGTGTGTGTGTGTGTGTGTGCGTGTGTCTGTGTGTGCAACACCCCCAGAGTTTCTCAGTGGAGGGTGTAATCGGTGTTCTGAGGAGGACAATTCTTGGCTGGCAGAACTACATCATTCTTTGTAAGGTGTGAAGCATTAACTGGCATCTGCCCTCACAAAGCACTGACAGCACCCAATCCCCTGCCCTCATCATTTGACAACCAAAAATGCACTCACATATTGTCAAATACTTTCGGTTAACTTTTTACATAGTCTCATCCATGAGGACTCAACTTTGTCATCTCACTATTACTGGGTATTTACAATGGCTCCAAATATTTACCCTCATAAACATGTCTGCAACAAACACCTGTGTTCATCTTTCCTCTGCTCATGTGTGAGCATTCTGCTAGGCAGACATGGGAAGTGGAGTCTCTGGTCACCTATGCATGTCCAGTCGCACTGGATGTGCTGAAATCCCCTCCAGTTTATACCCCTCCCAACCATAGACCACAATATCCATTGTCGCCAAATTCTCTGATAGTTCATACTATCTAACTCTTCAATTTTAGTCTACTTAATGGATAAAGAAAATGGCACATTTTTCTTTTAATGTGTATTTCTCTGTTTAGTACTGAGACTTTATTTAAAACACATAATTCCTCTTATGTGAAAAACTTTTACTTTCTCTTCTATGTGTGTATATATTTTAATTGTGACTACATAAACTTTATAATCAAAACAAATTATACATACTTTCGAAAATAACTTACATGCCCTTGAAGGCCTACTTTGATGTTGGCTCATTTAGGGAATACTCTTTATTTTTTCTTCCTGAAGCCTCTGTTGGGCGCTTCACTCTCCAGTATACGGTTTGCAAAGTATTTGTCTCATCCTTCTGAGTAGATTAATGGTTTCTTCTTTTTTAAAGATTTTATTTATTTCTTTTTAGAGAGGGGAAGGGAGGGAGAGGGGGAGAGCAACATCAATGTATGGTTGCCTCTCAAGTGCCCCCTACTGGGGACCTGGCCTGCTACCCAGACATGTGTCCTGACTGGGAATTGAACCAGTGACCCTTTGGTTCACAGGCCAGTGCTCAATCCCCAATTCTCAATCCCCTGAGCCACACCAGCCAGGGCATAATTTGAAGCCAAGCCTCAGACTTTTCCATTTTTGTTCTTTTGACCGGTCCTGTACAGTGCCTTGCACAATGCTTTGCACATATTTAAAGTTTAATAAATAAAGGCTTATAAAGTTGAATGGAACAAGGTATAGATAATGGATTGTAAGGAAGCAACCAATTTCAATTTTTTTTAAGGGAAACTTTTTTTTTAAAGATTTTATTGATTTTATTTTTAGACAGAAGGGAAGGGAGGGAGAAAGAGGGGGAGAGAAACATCAATGTGTGATTGCCTCTTGCGCACCCCTACTGGGTTCCTGGCCCACAGCCCAGGCATGTGCCCTGACTGGGGAATTGAACCGGTGACCCTTTGGTTCACAGGCTAACGCTTAATCCACTGAGCTACACCAGCCAGGGCTCAGTTTTTAAATTGGTAGGAAACTACCAGTTTTTAACCTTTAGTTCTTCGTGGACAAATGTGGACATATTTCTACAAAGATAAGTAATGGTATTTGGATGTATAGTCACTTCCTTGGCAAGATATGCTCATCCTAACTTTTTGGAAAAGAAATGCTTAACTCAATTAAAAGATGAAGTTCAGGCATTTATGGGAGAGCTGTTTGGGGAATGAAAATCCTCACTGCCCCGTAGTCATCATGAAGTGTATCTAGGTGGCTGTCTGGTAGGCTCTGTCTTAGGTTTGCCCGGGTCCAGGGCTTGGTAAATCCTAAGAGGCATCAAGATTGACTCAACAAGTTGCCATCCAGAAATTAACATTCACTGAGATGTTTCAAACTGGAGCCCAGTGGGATTCTTCTTGCTTTATACTCAAGTATTTTTTATGTATTTATGACATATAATTGTTATTTAAAAATTACCATACAAATTTTCCTAGAAAAAAAATTCCATCAGGCTGTAACTATCAGAAGAAATCTGTAAATGCTTTAAATACAGACTTCAGATCTCATCGAAAAGAATCTAAAGGAGTAACCAAATCCTTTATGTTTTAGAACTTTGTTGATCAAATTTTTTTGCTTCAGATACGTGATCTACTGGCTCAAACTAAATCTTATTCTGAAATGTTCATCCAAAATTTAATTATTGGCAAAAAGAACTTAAGAACTTGTGACCTTGTGGAGAGTATAGCTATCAAAGGAATAAGAATTTTGTCTGTAGCCAAACCTGAAGTATTTTTATAGCTTCACTTTTAATTCCGCCAATTGTCTGTCTTTAATGGAAATATAATTGGCATATAACATTATACTAACTTTAGGTTCTAGTTGTCCTTTGGAAGCATTTTGTAGTGAGAAAATGTGAACTTCTCTGTGAATCAGTTCAATGAATGAGGCTGTTTTGTGGGTAAATAACTCAATGGGTTTTTTAATGAAATGTATTTTTCCTTGCCATTGTTTTTAGCTAGCAAATACACTTCTAGTACACGATGGAGACATCTCTGCCCCAAGGAGGAAATAAACTAAAGAAACACATATTTAGAAAATAGCTTGGAGACCTAGGCAGAAACTGCCTCCCACAGATGGTCTTACATTTAGTTTTTCTTCTCAGGCTAAAATTTCAGGCCACGGGGATGTCACTGTGGAAGCCAGTGTGGTATATGACAGCAGGGTCCCCTGCATGCAGAATTAGGCTCTTTTTCTAAATTCTTGTACACTATACACACCTTGCTAACAGTACTTCCTTTATTGACATTATTTGTGTAATTGCCCACATCCCCTTCTCCCCCACTGCCCTGGACTATGGGTCCTTTGCAGTGGCAACTGTCCCTGGTACCTAGCTTTCTGTTATCTGAAATAAATTAAAAGCAATACAACATTGTATTTGTGTAACAAGAAAATTACACCACAGAGGATACATCACAAGTTATGGCTTTGGGGATCTCCGTGACTTCACACTAACAGCTGATGTGTACTAAGTTTTGCTGTTTGCCTGGGCTGTTTTAACCATTTCATGGGTGTTTATGTGAAGAGTACTCACAACTGACCCAGGAGGACTATTTTAATCCTATTTTAGAGGTGAGAAAGCTGAGGCACAGATTGGTTTATAACTTGTAAAGCTACTAAAAAACTATCACTTGGATAGGGATTCGGGCAAGCCAACTCCAGAAGCCACAAGCCTAATCACCACCCTGGACTGCCTCCACCAAGTCTTTTTTTTACTTATTTTTTAAATAGAATCCTTTTTATTCAGGAAAATAAGAACCCCAAAAAACAAAAAAATTTTCCAACCACACGCAGAAGGGGTATGAGTAGGGGGAGGTGTCTGTCTATCCAGCCCTGGCCCCTAGCCCATGTGGCTTTGGCAGCAACAAGGGGTGGAGGGTAATGGCCCCAAAACTAAAAATGGTATATGTGTGTGTATGGGAAGGAGAGGCGCACAAAAGCAGTGGGGAGTTGGTGGGGGGAAGGGAAAGACGAGGTCAGTACTGAGAACGCCATAGGTGGAGGTTCCACCAAGTCTTTAAGGGAACAAGAGCAAGGTTCAGAAGAGTGTGCCTAGAACGCTCTGTTTCTGTGGAATTAGGAGAGGAGACATATCTGAATGTCTCTAGAGCAACAGTTTTCAAACGTTTTCATCTCGTAGCACACATGTAAACTAATTATTAAAATTCTGTGGCACACCAAAAAAAAAATTTTTGCACATCTGACAAAAAATAGATATAATTTTGATCGATTTCCCAAAAAATAATAATAGTAATTACCTACTCTTTTTGCTCCAAAGTGACTTTTTAAAAATCAGTGCGTATACTTATACATAAAGTTGTTTGGTACCAAGTATTAACCAATCAGACACAACCTTATTATGCAACTTGACCAGTAAGATGCAACTCATATATATTTATGGTTCAAGTCAGGACTGTCACACCAGTCGGCTGCTGTTGTGTTGGCTGTTGTCATTTTTCTATTTGATAATCTAAAGAAAAAAAGGTCAGTGCCCCTGACCAACTAGTCAGGGATTTCATGTTTTAAAAATTCTTGCAGCTCACCAGTGTACCTCTCGCAGCACACAGGCCGAAAATCACTGCTCAAGGTGTAAAGGACATCTCTTAGGCGGAAACCCAGGACAATGGTTAGCACTGGTGTCCTCTAGGGAAAGGAACAGGGGGACTGAGGATTAAGGGTGAGAAAATAGCTTTCTTTATTTTCACCATGTCTTCTGTTGAAAAACATTTTTCTTCTATCATGGATATATGTTACCTTTTCTAACCCCCTTTTTTAACCCATAGATTAATATGAATATCCTTGGGACTTCCTCAGCTCTTCAGATGTTTGTCAGTTTGAAACAATACTTAATGTGGCTTGCATATTGTATAAAACATCTGAATTCCTCATGAAAATGGGCTCTAGTAGTACAGTTCAGTGGTTTCCACACTGCAAAATGTGGTGCCACATCTGCAAGAGAGACTGTGGGAAAGAAAACAAATGAAAGAGAGAAAATTAGCCAAAACTTATTCTTACAGTTATTTTTGACTTGGATTTTTAAAAAAATTTCCTGTTTACCAATTTTGTATGTTTGTCTGCTATGGCTACCATGACAAAATACCACAAAATGGGTGGCTTAAACAGAATGAACTTCTTGTCTCACAGTCTGGAGTATAGAAGCCCAAAATCAAGGTGTGGCTGGGTTTTGTTCCTTCTGAGGGTTGTCAGGGAGGGTCTGTTCCAGCCCTCCCTCCTTGATTTGTAGACGGTTATCTTTGCATTTACATAGCACTCTCTCTATTTGCAAGTCTATCTCCAAATGTTCCCTTTTTACAAGAGGACACCAGTCATATTGATTGGGACACATGCTAATGACCTCATAACTTCCTAAAGACCTTTTGTCCAAATAAGGTCACATTTTAAGGTTTCAGGGGTTAGGTCTTCAACACGAATTTCCAGAACGTAATTCAACCCATAACACTTCGTTTGTAACCAAGTCTCTCTACTTTTCCCTTTAGCCATGCCCAGCAATTTCCTTGTCATGTTGTCTTGGCTGAGAGCTTGGTCTCTGGGCCACCTCTGTGGGAGTACTGCCCGAGGTGATCTTTGAGAGGAAAAGCCGATGAAAGAAGAGTCACCCTGCGGTTTGCCCTGAGTGAAAACACTGTTCTCTCCTTCCTAGGTGGTATCATGGCAACCTTACGCGCCACGCAGCAGAGGCACTCCTCCTCTCAAACGGATGTGACGGTAGCTACCTTCTGAGGGACAGCAATGAAAGGACCGGGCTGTACTCCCTCTCCGTGAGGTAGGATGCTTAGTAACTCTATGAATTCAACATGGCCCTGATGGCCATTGACTTTATTATCACACTCAAATGATCAAATAACAGACTCCTCTGGATTCCTGGTAGACCAGCTGGTCTAAGAATTGCACGCTCTGAGCAGTGAGCCCGTCAAACCCATTCTTGCACCTTGCATTACCCTGTAAAAACTGTTAGTGCTGAAGGAGACCTTATGAATTGTTTAATCCAAACCACTGGCTTGACTGATGAAGAAACCGAAACCTGAAGTAGTAAACTGCCCTGCACCCAGTAAACCAGCGATACAAACAGCGCCAGCATCCAGACCTGTGAGGGCGGGCGCAGTGCCCGTGCTTCCTCTGGAAACTCGGAGTGATTTGTGGCTGTGCAGCTTTCACTATCACAACCTCAAGCAGGCATTAACGCAACTTTCACTTTTTCTTTCCTGCAAATGGACTAACCTTCTTTCTCAAGGTTCCGTTTCCCCTGAAGGTTAACAAAGTTGATCTAGTCCCTACCAGGTATCAAAAACAGTGAGTGCCCAGTCCTACCAGGGTCCCTCTCCTCACCCCTTCCCCCTGGACGGCCTTCCTGTCAGAGAAGTTGGCCTTTGCCATGCGATAAGCGGGGGGAGTTGATGGTTCTCAGTGAGCAACTGTCCCCTTGCCTTCTGTTGGCACGTAGCAAGTCTTTGTGGGTTCATGGGCAGTTGCCCCTGGCTCAGGCTAGGCACGTGAGAACTCCATGAAACAGTCTTCCTGACACTGTTAAACTCAAGCTGTTACTGTTTTCTTACTGCTCTGCTGGTGCCTCCACGTAGCCTTGAAAGAAAGCAACGGACTCTCTTTTGCAGCCCCTCATGCTGATCACTGATCCCCATAGAAAGGTTTTCTCTTTTCTTTCCTGCTCCGCATGGTCCAGGCCTCCTTGTCACCATCTCAGTAGCAATATCTATACTACTTTCTTTCTGAACCCTCCTTTCTGTCCGGCTCAGCAATATATTTTTTAAAAACTCCTCTCCCTCTGATAGGGGAAAAAATCGACTATAAACACATTTGCCTGAATAATTGATGTCAGGCTTCTATGAACTCAAAAGCCAAGAATTAATGTATTTTCTTATCTTCCCTTTGGACTTGGGGCCTTCCATATTTTCTATACTACATAACGAATTATGCAAAAATGTAGTGGTTTAATACAACCTAAATTGATTATCTCACGCTTTCTGTATATCAGAAGTCCAGGCCTGATGTGGTTGGATTATCTGGGGCTTATCTGGGGCTCCGTGTCCTCTTCCTTCACTGTCTCCTTTCCTCGTCATTCATGTCCCTGCTGCTGTAAGACTGAGCTCTGCATTTGCCATGTAAACCAGGGGCCTCTCTCGGCTTCTAGAGACCGCTCACAATTCCTTGCCAAATGGCTCCCACAGGCAGTTCACATGGATGTTTGCTGTTTCCTAGGCCCTTAGAACCTCTCTGGTGTCCTCTTCTGTGACCAGCCAGAGGACACTCTGTTTTTACTAAAATTCTCACATGATTAGTTCAGACCCATCTAACCTTCTTATTTTAAGATAAGGTGATTTGGGGCCTTAATTATCAGAAAAATGCCTTCACAGCAGCATTTTCATTAGTGTTATGTTGAGTAATTGGGGAAAAGTGTAGGTACTGCAAGAACTGAGAACTTCGGGGCTGTGTCAGAGCACAGCCTGCTGCCCTTCCATCCCCCGGACCACTGGGGGTCTGCAGGCTGCTTTAAGGGAAGTAGGAAAATAGGTGGGAAGGTGGTGGGGTCAATAAGAGGGTCACAGCAAAAAAAGCCTTAACATTTTTATGTTGCTCTGCTGTATTTTCTTTACCAATTTTCTAAATTACATTTTTGGGGAAATTATTAATCAAAAATGAAATTCTGTTTAGGTGGAAGCAGGAACTGTGCTTTTTGATCAACAACAAGTATTAAAAATTCATCAAGTGGTTACACTATGGATCCTTTATTGTATGTGTCTCCCAAAAATCTCAAACAAACCTGTGGAATTATGGGATCAAAGAATATTAACTTTTCACTTATATATGTCTCATCTGAACAAATGGATCATTAGCTTCTTACAAATAGATGGCATGTATATTATATCTATATAAAAATCTAACTATAAACAGTTAATTTCCATCACATGCACTTGTAAATGCTTTTAACACACACACACACACACACACACACACATTAGACAGGAACCATAGACCAGTTCAGGGTAATAAATAAGTATTTAAGAGCATCCACTCTGCGCTAACCATTTTGACAAGTACTATAAAAGATTCAAAGAACTTGCCCTTAGGAAGTGAGCCTTACATGAATAATAAGACATTTCCAAACACCTCACTACAAAGTAAAGTGCGGTAAATGACATGAAAGACAGTAAAATAAGTGCTTGGGTTTTTAGGAGAGAAAAAGGAAGTAGCTCAAGCTGGACAAATCTTGTAATATTTGTCAGAGTTGGTGGTATTTGAACAGACACTTGGTCAAAAACAAAGGGGAAGAGTTGCAGGTGAAGGGAACTGTAAGAGCGAAGGCACAAAGTGAAAACTCCTAGGAGAATTAGAGGTCCAGCTAAACTAGAGTAGCGGTTCTCAAGGTGTGGTCCCAGACCAGCAGCACCACCTGAGAATGTGGTAAGAATGCAAGTTCTCAGGCCCCACCTTGGACCTACTGAATCAGGAATTCAGGAGGCAGGGCCCAGAATTCAAAGTTTTAGCAAGACCTCCAAGTGATCCTGATTTTTTTTTTTATTTATTTGAGAGAGAGAGAGAGAGAAAGAGAGAAGAGAGAGACATGGATTTGTTGTTTCCCTTATTTATGCATTCATTAGATGATTCTTGTATGTGCCCTGACCAGGGATCAAACATGAATCCTTAGCATATCCAGACAATACTCTAACCATCTGAACTACCCTGCCAGGGCTGATTCTGATTTTTTTTAATGGTAATTTAAAAAAATTTACGTATTTATTTTATTTTACTTTTAGACAGAGGGGAAGGGAGGGAGAAAGAGAGGCAGACAAATATCAGTGTGTGGTTGCCTCTCACACACCCCTTACTGGGGTCCTGGCCCACATCCCAGGCATGTGCCCTGACAGGGGAATCAAACCAGTGACCCTTTGGTTCACAGGCCAATGCTCAATCCACTGAGCTACACCAGCCAGGTGATTCTGATTTTTGATGCATGTGAAAACTAGAGCCTACCCTGAAGAGAGAGGAGAGGAAGAGTGGGATTCAAATAAAATATACAAGGTGTGTCCAGAAGGTAACCAGCCGTGCAATATGAAAAACAGAGACATTTATTGAAGAAGATACAAGATACAAGAAACATTGTACAAAGGACAATAATACCTCAGTCCCCATCAAAGTAGACGTCTTGGGACCTCACACAGTTCTCCCAGTCACCATCAGCTGCTCGTTGTATTTTCCTGAATTTCATTGACAGTCTGAAATCTCTTCCCTTTCAAAAGTGATTTAAATTTTGGGAAAAGCTGAAAGTCACAGGGTGCCAAATTTGGAATGTAGGGGTGCTGAGTCACCTGGGTGATTTGATGTTTCTCCAAAAAGCTCTGCACGAGATGTGATGCATGAGTGGGCGTATTGCCATGACGAAGCTGCCAATCACCAGTTGCCCATAGCTGCAGCCTTCTGAGTCAGCTGAATAGTTTCTGCAGAGGAACGTTCAAGCTTAACACAAAATTTGATGCAGATTCATTGCTCTAATTGCTCAGTCATTTTGAATACGAAGGCCACACGGTACACATGCTCACTCAATGGTGTCTACCACCCTCACTGACTGGTACAGTGAAGTCGTTATTGTTCATACATTTGCATTCCAGTCCACTCTCCTTGGCTGCCAGGTTACATCAGTACTGTACAACCCATTCTCATTGTATTAACAATGGCTGGACGTTTTCTGGACCGAACGTGTAGATATTATATATAATTTATAATTTATTTAATGCTCTGCCTCATTCCAAAAATGAAGTGGAAAATGACAATATAGGGAATTTGATATTTTAGTCAGTAGGTAGTAGAACCAGCACAGGAGGAAAAGGGTTGGACTCACGTAACTAATTCAGTGATAGAAATAGAGTTCAGACTAAGGGCCAAACAAGTAAGGAAGTTGGGCCAAGCACAGAGGAGAATGTGGGGAAGATGTGACCTGCCATTTCCATCATCTCTCTTCCCTGCCCTTCTTAAACTCATGCTCCTTGGGGAGGTTAACGTTCAAGAGTTCTTTCAACAAGTCACAGAATGCACAGGGACAATTGTCTCTTATTTTCCATTAGAGTGAAAAATTGTGAAGATCACACTCTGCAAAAAAACAAAACAAAACTGTACCTTAAAAATGCCAGTGATTTCAATGATTGTATCATAATTCTCAGTTTTTAGGGGGGGTTAATGGTGGTACAAATATCAAAGGTTAATTTTTCCTTCAAAAATTATATTTATTTTTTAATAAATTCTTTTTCCATTTCAGAGCCAAAGACTCTGTCAAACACTTTCATGTTGAATATACTGGATATTCATTTAAATTTGGCTTTAATGAATTCTCATCTTTGAAGGATTTTGTCAAGCATTTTGCAAATCAGCCTTTGATTGGAAGCGAGACAGGTAAGCTCTGAACAAATAGACACTTGACCTATAAGACGCTCTTTCAGGATGGAGGAGGAACAGGTGGATTTCAGTTAAATACTTGTCACTTCTATTGAATTAGGTGCATATGACATGCAATTGGATATATTTAGAAACATTTTTCCAATTACTGTGCCATATGCTACATTAATAAATTATATATATAAATTTATACTTATATGTATTTCAGTATTATTTTTGGGAGAAAACAATGTGCTTTGCACAAAGTAGAAACTTTTTGTCAGAATGTTATTTAAAGGATTTGATTAAAAGCACACAAAAAATTTCTTTAAAATGACCTATTCACTTTATAATAGCATAGACAATAAACAAAGAGAGAACACAGTAAGAAGAACTTTTTGATTCCTCATAATTTTTAGGTATGAGTAGTTTGCATATTGGGAAGACCCATAACAGATAATTTTGTTCTTATAAAATAAAATTCATTGCTAATTTTCCACAAAGATCATTGAATATTGAAAATATTGACTAGCAATTGCTCTCCTGACCAATTCCTTCATTTCATCATAAAATTCTGTTTCTCTTGTCTTGGTTTCCCATAAGTTTTTAGATTGGACTTACATATGGCTAAAAAATTTTAAACTTACCTATTTAAGTTATTAGAGTCAAACCAAAATATTCAAGTTAAAAGACAAACAAAAACACTATCTTGGTATTTGAATCAAGTATTTTTGTCCATGTTATTTAAAGAAAGTAAAAGATCATCCCTATATTTGTGATATACAGCCACAATTTTATATGTCCTAAGTGATAACTGTCAGTTAACCAAAAGTTGGGCAATCCCAAGAACCTGTGGCACAGAGGAACTCAGGACTTAACCCAACTGGTTACCGTGAATTCATATGTGCTGTTTTCTTGGTAAACATGGCCATGGGTTTTTTGTTAACTGCAGTGTGATGGGAAGAAATGACACTATGGCTTTTTCTTTTCTGCTATTTCTGTGGTCCGGATAGATCCTGACATAAATCATACAGTGTGGAGTCATAGATGAAAATCATAGATGAAAAACACAGTGGAAACCACAAAATATTTGTCTTACTTTATACTGACCACACAAGGCCTATCACAGAATATTCCAAACTACAAAGTTGAAGCTAAAATTTTTTTCTGATGGAAATTCTCCCAACCAGCCCCAAAAATTACTTCATCACTTAGCCAGAAGTAGTTCTCATAAGCAAATGGCAGGTAGGGATGTATTTATTTCCACTGCTACTGTGGCTTTGGCAAGCATTTCAATTTCTCAAATCCCTTCACTTCAGACTTATTTCTACTTGTGTCCAACCTTACACTCAATTTTGTTCAAATCTTGGTCACTGGCAATGGAGAGCAGATTTTTAAAACCAAAGACTTGTTCTGTCTACCTCTATGTTTACCCTTCTCGGTGTCCCCCAGATCCTCATACAGTACATGGCACTTTGGGTGAATGAATGGATGGATGACTATGAATAGGAACTTTTTGAAGCCTTCAAAGCCATTATAATTGTTAATTCCAGCCTGCTCTTCTTTCTCCAAGCTAAGTCAGCTCCCTTCTTTTAAATTCTCCTCCTAGGCTCTATTTTCAACCCCTTTGATCATTCTCTGTACTCTTTCCCAGACTTACTTAAAGTTAGGGAAAAGGTTTCCATTCTCCCTACCAACAGATTTCAAAACAATTGACGATTAAGGTGCAGAGATTAGTAATTAAACCTTTCTGGCATTGATTGAATCACCAGTCAAGGGGATCACCTAAGACTGCTCCAAAGTAAAGGCTTCCTGACACCGAATTTGGGACAATGTTAAACCTCCCAGCAAATACATTAATCTAGCTAAAGAAGGTTTCTGATTAATGCATTAGGGATTATAAGGATTTGTAATCCTGACTCCTACAGTAGTTTTCTCCAAAGCTAAAGCTTGCTCTGTCATCATCATTACCATCTCCTCTGTTCTGTTCAATATGCAGTCAGGAATTTGCTGCTCTTTGAACCCCTGCTATAGGACATGCACTTGACTTACCGGCCTCTAGCCCTTCAGTTAGAGTCTACTAACTCTATGAAATATCTCTCTTATCTGTCCCATCCAGATGAAAGCAAAGCAGGAACAAGGGGCAAAACCCATGACAAATAAGTTTTCCTGTTTTGCCCCTCTGGGAGTAATAGGCTTCAGGAAACTAGATAAGGTGCTGAAGTCATGATGACTCAAGCCTAGAAGGTCCTCGGAAGCCACAGAGTCAGCACTGTAACATACGGAGAATGGCGAATGGAAACTGGGATGCTACATCCTAAAAATAGGCATCTTCTTGTTCATTTAAGAGTCGGCTTCTGTCCTGGCCGGGTGGCTCAGCTGGTTGAAGCATCATCTCAAACACCAAAAGGTTGCTGGTTCTATCCCCAGTCGGGGTACATGCGGCAGGCAACCAATAGATGTTTCTCTCTCTCCCTCCCTCTCTCTCTAAAATCAATTTAAAAAAAAACACACCTTCAGGTGAGGATTTAAAAAAAAGAGAAAACTGGCTTCTGGAGCATGGTAATGGATTTATGGTGGGCCCTTCTCTGTGAGCCTCCCATAGTGCACCCATGCCAGCGTAAATTGCAGCCTTGAACTATTGCCCAGCCTCCTTACCTGTGGGCTGTGAGCACTGAAGGGGGTTGTACAGTGTTAAGAAAGAAAAAGAAGAATAAAGAATTGGCTTCTGGTGTTGGCTCCCTGTAATCAGCAGACCTCCAGGCTGATGATTCTTTGTGCACCATTAGAAAAAGTGCAAATTCCTCTTCAAGTTTTTGTTATATGAAAGATCACCAGGGGAAGGAAGTATTTGTCTGCACAATGGAGGAGGCCCTGCCAGGGTTCTCAACTCCAGATCTTCAGAAAGGGAAGGACTACACTTGGGTATTTCAGGCCTCTACTCCCAGCCCAGACCCTATTCAGGCCAACCTCACACTGCAGGGCCTGGAGAGTGAGTTTATTTAAGAGAGACTTTCTCCCACTCAACCACTGGAAGGGAGGGAGTCACATCTGAGGGCAAGGGAGATAGCCAACAACCTTACACTTTTGCCTTGCACTTATATTTAAAGTCTTCAGTAGAGTGAAACCCAAAACACTTGGTTCTGGGTCAAAAGAAAATATTTGTGCTCCAGATAGGTGAAAGTATTCATCTAAAGGGATGAATGCTATTTTAAAATATCTTTTCATTCTATTTCTACTCCGTATTCTTTAAACTCTAAGAGTTTCTGTTTCCTACTCTGAAGAATGAAGAGTTCCTAAACGATCTCTATCCTTCCTGACAGCCTTAAGATTCTCTTATCACAATTTCCCCTTTCCCTTGCTATAATCTTCATTTAAATCTCTCTAACCCCCATTAATGTTTCTGTAATTTCTTCTAATTTCTCCTTATGAATACTCATAAACACTCAAACTATTTCCAGTTCTCAAAACCCAGTCATGTACCCTCTTGCTTTACTTTCCTCAATGACCCTTTTATCTTTTAACACATGTATTATTCACTTAAAAAATCTTTGCTCTAGTATATAAACTCTATGAGAAGAGGGATTTTTGCCAGTTTTGTTCCCTAGTATGTCCTAACACATAAAAGAATCAATGCTAATGATCATCCACACATTTCATGTTCCATTTCCCATTACCAATGCCTGCATTGCAGCCTGCATGGTAACGCCACAACCAGCAGACTCCTGACAATTAACATTTACTTCCAAAGTTTATACAAAGAATAATTTGAAATGATGTCATGTATTGTATGTATGTCAGTAATGATTAAATTCAGAATCTGCCTTTCATTTGTAATATTAAGATATTACATAAAAGATCTCTTCATGTTTGTACATGGCTTTGAATTCAACTCAAATAGGCTTGAAAATTTGAGACTTTGTTATATATGTTTGGTCCCTTATTAACTTTTACTGTATCTTCTTGTAATTGGCCATTTCCTATATATTCTTGAAAATATAGACAACAATTCTCTTTATGTTAAATTCTAAATATTATTACAACAACAATTACCTGTCCTATTACCTTTTGTCTCTATATCAATACTTATGTATGTAAAATTGTCATATATGATTCATTATAGGAATTACTATGTTGTGACTTTAATCACCTAACAGCATGAAAAACTATATTAGTCAAGTGCTCTGTTTGTGCTAACCCTTTATAGTAATTGGTTCTTGGTTTTGAAGATCCTATCTGGTTCTTTCTTAAATGTCAAATTTCCACTTCTCTTTTTGTTTTGTTGTGGGGATTCCCAACCTCTTGATAACTACTACAGTTGTTATTATTTTATTTTGTGACACCAGTCATTTTACTCAGGTACAATTTTAAAATAATTAAGTTAACATTATCTTTAATTTGAGAATTTTGTGACATTTCTGAAAATAATTGGTGACCACTTGAAATTTTGCCAAAGCACAACCAGAAGTCCCTTCTCTTAGTTTGCCTGTGCCAAAAATACATATTTTCTTAGTTTGTAATGAGGTGTGTTTGAAAAAGGAAAAAGCAGGCAAGGAAGGGAATGAAACCAACATTTTGTGGAGTGTTTACTAAGTTCTAGGCATTCTCTTAGATGTTGTGACAAATATCAAATTATCAATCATCTGAACCACCCACAATAATGTGTGAAGTAATACCATTTTTAAATGAGGAAATAAATATTCAGAGATTTTAAGTTACTGTATTTCCCCAAGGTTGCACAGCTAGTAAGCATCGGAGCGGAGGTTGGAATCCAGACTAACCTAGTTCTAAAGTGCACACACATTCCATTCACCCTGCTCCCCCCTGAACCTGCTCTACTGGTGACACTGGACTATATATAGTATTGCCACAGCACAGCATGGCTTTAAATGGGTTTGGATGGAGAGCCTCTACCACAGTATATAATAGGGTATGTATGGGATATGGCCAGGCTGCAATACATATTTCAGTCCTATCCCTCTGTCTCTCAAGTCTAGAATAATATTTTTGGTTTGTGATGTGAGTCCATTGTTCTAAAGATTGCAAGTCAATTTGAACATCTATTTTTATATTTATTGTCATTTGAGAAATTATGCACAAAATAGAGGAAATCTTAAAACATAAAAAGACTGACTAGAAAACATCCCCCAGATACTTTGGCCCATCGCATTCCTGTCTCTCCAGAAAGGATATAAAACAACCTGTGTAACTATAAGAAAGTAAAATAAAATTTAAAGTTTGATAGAGAAAAAGGAAAATGAGATGCGAAGTTTAAATGATATCAGCAAAAAAGTATTTAAAATGACTATCGTATGTCTACAGGAAACAGAACACTCATTTAGTTACAAAGCATGCTACTATTTCTCCCCCTCAGTTGGGTCTGTGCTTATAACTAGATTTGCAGATGTTAGAATGGCAGGGATCTTGGAAGCCACTTAATTTCTTCTTTACAAATGAAGAAACTGAGCCCTGGTGAGCAATGGTGAGCCGAAAACTCACATCTTCTTTCCTGAAGTTTTCTCCTTAAGAATCCATTTCTTTGAATTTTGATTTATACACATGCTTTCTTGTCCACACTAGATAAAGTACATTTCACATGCCACAGAGAGTTTCCATGATGGTGAACACACCAAGGCTGAGAACAGTGTAGACTGTAATGAATACACATGAATTTCCAGTTCAACTCCGGTCTCTGTTGTTCACCAACTGTGTGTCCTCATACAAGTTATGTAATTTCTCTGAACTTCAGTTTCATCTTGTTATGAAATTGAGCTGATGACATAATAGTTCATATCTTAAAAGTTCATGACTTGCTGTGAAGATGGAATGAAATTAGACATGTAAGACATTTACAATGATTCATAGCATGGCATAAATAATCATTATTATTGTTATTTAATGAAGTCCTTTTGTGGTAATTTATTCCATATTATACACAAGAGTGGTACATTCCTTGGTATATCATAAAGAGTTAGTTTAGAGATAGTCGAATCTATATTTATCAAATATTTATGATATTTTTCAAATTTTAAGTCCCTTTGTATGTGAAAGAACATGGTTTAACTAGCACCATTTTATGATGGGTTAAAGTCCACTTACTCAGCGGGTTGCAAAGAAGAAAGGAGAAGGATCTCGAATAGTCCTATAACTACCCCCTAACCCCACCAGAAAGCCACTTCCCACTGGCAGGAAGAGACAGAGGAACCCATCATGCATAAGCCAGTTGCAAAGCTTATTTTCTTCCTTTTTTAAAGTAAATTTTATTGCTTATGCATTACAATTATCCCATTTTTTTCTCCCCTTTATTCCCCTCCACTCTGCACTCCCCCCCCCATTCCCCTTCTTAGTCCATGTCCATGGGTCTTACCTATAAGTTCTTTGGTTTCTCCATTTCCTATACTATTGTTAACCTCTCTCTGTCTATTTTGTACTTACCGTTTATGCTTCTTATTCCCTGTACCTTTTGCCCATTCTCCCCCACCCCCTCCCCACTGATAGCCCTCCATGAGATTTCCATTTCTGTGATTCTGTTCCTGTTCTAGTTGTTTGCTTAGTTTGTTTTTGTTTTCATTTTTGTTTTCAGGTTCAGTTGTTGATAGTTGTGAGTTTGTTGTCATTTTACTGTTCACAGTCTTGATCCTCTTTTTCTTAGATAAGTCCCCTTAATAGTTCATATAATAAGGGCTTAGTGATGATATACTCCTTTAACTTTACCTTGTCTGGGATGCACTTTATCTGGCCTTCCATTCTAAACGATAGCTTCGCTGGATAGAGTAATTTTGGTTGTAGGTCCTTGGCTTCATGACTTTGAATATTTCTTTCCAGCCCCTTTTTGATTGTAAGATTTCTTTTGAGAAATCAGCTGATAGTCTTATGGAAACTCCTTCATAGATAACTTTAGTCTCTTTTAGTCTCTTTTTCTCTTGCTGATTTTAAGATGCTCTTATCTTTAATCTTGGGTAATGTAATTACGATATGCCTTGGTGTGTGTTTCCTTGGGTCCAACTTCTTTAGAACTTCCTGAGCTTCCTGGACCTCTCGGAAGTCTATTTCCTTTTCCATATTGGGGAAGTTCTCCTCCATTATTTTTTCAAGTAAGTTTTAAATTTCTTGATCTCCCTTTTCTCCTTCTGGCACCTCTGTGATTCAGATGTTGAAATATTTAAAGTTGTCCCAGAAGTTCCTAAGCCTCTCCTCATATTTTTGAATTCTTGTTTCATTCTGTTCTGGTATAATGTTAATTTCTTCCTTCAACTCTAAATCATTGATTTGAGTCCTGGTTTTCTTCCCTTCACTGTTGGTTCCCTGTATATTTTTCTATATTTCACTTTGCATACCCTTCATTTTTCCTCTATTTTGCGACCATACTCCAGCATTTCTGTGGCCATCCTGATTACCAGTGTTTTGAACTCTGCATCTGATAGGTTGACTATCTCTTCATCACTTAGTTGTATTTTTTCTGGAGTTTTGATCTGTTCTTTCATTTAAGCCATATTTCTTTGTCTTGGTGCTCCTATTACATTGTGAGAGGCAGAGCCTTAGATATTCACCAGGGTGGGGCAACCCATGTCTCTGCATTGTGGTGCCATATATGGGGTCAGAGAGGGAACTGTGCCCCTTGCTCAGTTCTTGCCCCACTTTCAGTCACTTCCCCTGCTACCCACAAACAAACTGTGCCCTTCTGGTGCTGATTCTTGGGTGGGTGTGTTTGTGTATATTTTGGGACCCTATGGGTCTCTCCAACAAACTCTCCTGTGAGGCTGGGAGTTTCTCCTGCTGCCCCAATCCCCACAGTTTTTTACAGCCAGATGTTTCGAGGTTTTCTTTTTTTCTGCACTGGAACCCTGGCTTGTGCGGCCTGTCTCGCTTCCCTGTTGTTCCTCCCAGTTTATCTGCACACAAATATGGGACCGCCTGGTCCACCTGCCACTGCCTTGCCAGCCTGGTCCTCCAGCCTCCAACTGCAGCCTTGCTGCGCATCCTCTCCGCCCTGGCTGCCCATCTCCACCCCTTCTTCCAGTCTGGATGAACGGTTTTTCTTTAACTCCTTGAGTTTTCTTTAACTTCTTTAACTCCTAACTTTCATACAGTTCGATTTTCTGGCAGTTCTGGTTGTTTTTTGCTTTTAAATTTGTTGTTGTCCTTCTTTTGGTTGTGCAAGGAGACAAAGTTAATCTACCTATGCTTCCATCTTGGCCAGAAGTCCCCACAAAGCTTGTTTTCTGAGCCTGAAGTCAATAATGAACCATGAATGGATATGATCTTATGTTAATATAATTCACCCAATAGACATTGAGTGCAAACTATGAACCAGGCACTTGTCAGCCACTGACAATCTGGTGATGAATCAGATATCATCCTCATCCTCAAACATCTTACAGTCCAGCTGGGGAAGCTGATAGGTAAAACACTAGATTTAGTGCATAAAAGAAATGTTCAGAAGTTTCCTTTTCAGGAGCGATGTGTGCTCTTGCACTATACTCTATTTCAGATATCAAACCAATTCCTAGGGCCTGAAACTGTCGTTACCCTTCCTGCTGGAACACAAGATGAGTTCTTCCAATGTAGTCTCATAGTATTACATACAGAGCAGATGTCCTGTAAGTTATAGTTTAGTCAAAGCACATTGAAATGCCTGCCTCAGTCCTGCTCTGATCACCTCTCAAATGTACCTCCACCGAGCATTTCTGAAACCAAGTTTCAGTCAAAGGCAGGAAACAACAGTCTCCTTCATGTAGCACAGAGACTGAAGTGAAACTAGCAGCCAGGTTTCTAAGACCTGTAGTTGCTAGTCTTCCTTTCTCTTCTCCTTCTGTCAACTCTGCCTCCAGCTGACTTTTATCTGAATCTTCCAACCAAGTCCTGCAGTTAATTTGTTTGGAATATCATTAACCCAGAGTTCCTCTCCTATGGAGCCAAAACACTATCTTGAACCTTAGGTGGAAATTATAAGGAGTCTGTAGTGGCTTAATTATATAAGTTTCTTTTGATTAAAAATCACAGAAACCAATCTTGACAAGCTGATTTAAAAAAATAAGAAGAAGGGTACAGGGAGAGAAGTGGAATTTTTTGGAAGGATGTTAATATTTCCTCCAAGAACTTAAGGACAAGCTGAACAACAATAAGGAAACAGCCCGGTGGCCATGACAGCGCTGAAGCTTTCAGAAAATTTAAATGCCTTCCATGGTCCTGCTCGGATCGCTTCAAAAATGTGCCTCCACCAAGTGTTTCTGAAACCAGGTTTTATGTCAAAGGCAGGAAACAAGTTTCCTTCATGAATGTATATACTTGAGAAACTGAAGTTTGTGGACCTTCTCTCCGGAGAAATCACAGGTCCCCAGGAAGTGAGTCCAGTGAGTGCAGTCCAGGTGGGGTGTTTAAGGGGAGAACCAGGGTCTACAGGGATCTATTTCTGTATTGGGATGTGACAGTCTCTTCAGAAGGCATTGTAAGCCTAACAACCATGCCGAGAAGTCTGTATATTGGCCCTTTTGGGGGCAGAATGGCCAAATAAGGAGACCTGTCTTTTAGGAGACCAAATTTTTATCAGGGGAAGTTACCATTTTTTAAGTAGTTTATCATTTTCTTCATGCCGCCATTCAAGCTGACCTCATTCATGGTCTTACTAGTTAAACTCAATTTATAGTCAATTCTACTTTCCTGGTTGACTCATTATCATTTCCTTCAGTTTAGCTTTTACTGGTTAAACTTTAAAGGAAGCTTTCAAAATAGAATTTGGGTTTCCCCACCCATGGATATTTGGAGAGCCACACTTGAAGTTGCTGTCCTATCTTTGCCCCAGTCCAAGATGGTTGTGGACCTTGGAGGATGGTCCATCTCTGGCTCTTTCCTGCCTTAAACCTAAATTACTGTGACATTCATTCATTCATTCATTCACTCACTCACTCATCAAGACTTTATTATGTCAGAAACTCAATCAAGAGGTGAGTATACAAAGATGAGTTTGAAACCATTGGATCTGCTCTGAGGAGCTCATAGGGGTTGGAAATGTGCCTGTTGTAAAGCCAATGGCTTTATAATACCAAGTGGTTACAGCCCTGTGGGCTCTGGGAGCAACACTAGCCCAGGGATTCTCACGTAGCAGTGCAACTGACCCCTGTAGCTCTGCTCTCCCAGGGACGGATACTGTGGTCGGCAGGATAATACCCCTTGCAAAGATGTCCACATTTCCTCCTGGACTTGTGAATAAGTTATGTTACATGGTGAGAGGGAATTAAGCTTGCGGATAAATTAAACCTACTAATCAGCTGACATTGAGACAGGGAGATGATCCTGGGTCAGCATCCTTATAAGTGAAAGGCAAAGGCAGAAGAGGGAGAACCAGAGAAGTGGCCACATGAGAAGACGTGACCTGCTGTTGCTGGTTTAGAAGGCAGAGAAATGTGGCCGCCAGCCAAGAAATGCAGGCAGCCTCTAGAAGCTGCAAAAGGCAGAGGAATGGCTTCTCCTCTAGAACCTCCAGAAGAAGGCCGGCTCTGTCAGTACCATGATTCTAGATTAGTGGGACCCATTTCAGATTCATGACCTCCAGAACTGTAAGATAATAAGCTTCAGTTACTTTGTCACTGCACTTGGGACTTGTTAAAGCAGCAATAAGAATATGGAACCAACAGGCGTAAGCCTGGGGTATGCATACCTGGTTATACACAGAACGAAGATGGAGGAGGTGCATCTTTCCAGAGCATCATTGAAAAAACTAATTTCATTTGGAATAGGATAAACATTTAGCATCAACTTTTAAGATAAAGCACAAGATTTCACATTCTTTCTAACTTGCGAGCTGCTTTGATCCCTGTGCTCCAGTCCCCCGTCCGCTACTGTCAGACAGAAGTGTTCAAGAAGAACTGATATGTCTGAGCGCGGTAATCAGTGACTGCTAGACAGCTGCCATTGTAATTCTTAGCAGAATGTTACACAGTGATCTTTAACCTAACATTTTAAAATTCATGTTCCCAAAGATGAGAACATTGGACATTCATTTAAGGATTTAAAAATACTCTATATCAAAGTATAACAGCTAACACTTTTATAATCCTTTCACAAATACTACTTCTTTATTGGTGCTTAAAACAGCCTTGTGAAGAAAGGGTTAATTATTTCACTTGCCAGACAAGGAAACAAATGCTAGAATGATTGTCCAAGGTCAGTGGCTACTGAGGAGCAGTGCTGGTTCTTTCCATGACTCCAGGGTAATGGCACGCACATTGCTGGAGGTGTTTCCCTGGGATAGGTCACATAGGCGCCAGCCCCCAAACCATCAAGCACCTGCCATGTTGCAACTGTGCTCACATAGCCCCAAGCCTGCACAACGGCTGCTCTTGATTTAGGTGTCACTGCTTTCATTATGACTGTAAAACTGTAACCAGCCCCTAGTCCTGATATGACTAGATCTCTTCTCATGAAAGGATCACATCGACAAATGAGGCACAGACAATGTGCGAGAGCAGGACTGGGGCTTCTGATAACTGCAAAAGGCCACTTTCATTGTGATCCCAAAGTGACCGCCATGAGCCAGATGCAGAAAGAGGAGGAGACCAGAGCCTCCCATTCTTTACTGGAGCCAAGACTAGAAGCCCTCTTTCGGCCTTTCTCAGCGCTCCTTGTAACCTTCAGCAGCGCGTTATCGGTGTCCACATGCAGGACCTGCAGTTGTGTTTGTGTAGTGAGTGCGCTGTGTGTGCTCAAGCGCCACAGAAATGTTTAGGTTCGTTCGTAGGCTTATCATTATTAATAATGGTTTTATAACTACAGAGAAGATATTTCTCTTTCCTCATTGCCTTTCTTTTACTCCATTTCGAGGTCCATACTTTCTATAATCCTTCAAATTACCTTCTCAAGGGAGCCTTTCTGACCACCGTATAAGCATTTCCCTTGCCTAGTCCCATGCGTTTTGGTCTCTGTTCCTTTACCTTGCTCTATTATTGTGTTCAAGACACTTTTCTCACTAGATATATTCTTTTTTCAAATTTTTTTCTATCTCCCCTGCCACAGAGCAGATGCTGTATCTCCTTTGTTTGCTGTTGTATGTAGACAAGTGCCTGACACATGGTAGAGCTCCGTAAATATTTGTTGAATGAATTACTGAATTCTTTAATCTCCCGCAGTGTCTAGTATAATCCCAAACCTGCCGTATAAGAGATCTTTGGAAAATTAAAAGGAAGAAGCCCTATCTAAGGGGGAAAAAAACGCTTAACTTACTTTTCTGTAGTCAAAGTTTCTAGTTTCTGATTGACTGATTGGTTGGGGGAAGGGAGGGGTCAGAAACGGGAAACTTCAGACTTTGGGTCGCGAGTGCAGAGTCAGAACTGCTGTCAGTCCCCGAACGACGTGAACAAGCCCTCAAAACCTGGTCCCTTTTCCAGACAGAAATGGGTATTCACAGCATGTTTACTTAAGACATAAAAAGTCTTTAGTTGGTTTATTTCATTAATTGGGTGGCAGGAGATAGTAGAGAGAAGCTGTGAGTCTACTTTTTTGAGATCCAGTGATTCGTTACAAGTTTGTTCTGCAACTACTAAGAAGTAAGGACAGTGACGGAAATCCTCCTGTATCCTAGTGCATGTGCTGAGTTTGTTTTTATGGGTTTGTAAAGTCTACCTGGCAAATTTTTAGTCACTGCTTAAGGTCTAGATCAAGGCTGCCTTTTCTAGAGGGGCTGGTTCTTCAGGGTCTCTGGGAGCCACCAGCATGCTTTGTTTGCATGGCTGACATTGGTCTCTTACCTTGTTCATTTAAACGACTATCTGTTAAGTGATATCCATTGATAGTTCTCTCTGAGCGCTAGGAGGCCAGAAATCATCTCATCGTGCTTCGTACCTCCAGTGTCCAGCTCGAGTGCCTGGTGCACAGTTGGTACTCGATAAATGTTGAGAAAATAGACAAGTGAACTCATGAAAAAACAAGGGACTACAGTCCAGCCACAGTGATCCGGTTGTTAACATTTGGACCTTCTTTCTGGGGAAACTATTTGAATATGGTTTTTTTTTGTTTTCCTTTCATTCAGGCACTCTGATTGTTCTGAAACATCCCTATCCAAGAGAAGTGGAAGAACCTTCCATTTATGAATCCGTCCGGGTTCACACAGCAATGCAGACAGGAAGAACAGAAAATGACCTGGTGCCCACCGCACCGTCTGTAAGTGGCCATTAATCTAACACAGCTCTCTCACTGTCTACGAGTGAGAAAGTGCAGTGAAAATGATGTGCTTTTCAAAGTATGTTTGTTCACATAAAAATTCTAACTTGGGATATGTAACCTGGAATGGAACATAAGGTTTGGAGCCTATGGCTCAGTTCATTTTGTTCAGCAAAAATCATTAAAAAAAAAAAAATTCAATACAATTAATGAGGAGGTCTTGAATACTTAGAAAATGACACTTAAATTCCCATCCTTACTTAGCCATATTAGTTCACGCTAGAATGGGTGAGAGATGTTTAAGTTCACACAGTTGGCTGAACTATTATTCTTCAACAGGTTTCTAAAATGAACAAAAAAATGTTCTTTTACATTTGAACTGTATATGGAGGAAAAATATTTCTCAAAAATATTTTACTGTAAACCCTTGAGATGTTATTTTCCTAGCATTTTTTTCCTTCACTAAATGAAGGGTACAGGCAGAAAACACTTGCACTTCTTTGTGACTTGCATTGTGCAGTTGCGGTGCACCCGGGTCACTCATTGTTCTTCCGAGAGTCCACTCCCTTTTGTTCTGTGCGCTATGACCCTGCAGAGGCTCTCCTCTAGCGCCCTCTGCCCTGCATTAGGCTCAAGGCTCTCTTATTCTTTTTCTCTTTGTTTGCTGACTATTCCTGGTATAAGACATCTGGATTTGTGCAGATGATAAAGAGGACAACACACAAATGAAATATCAAGAACTAAGTCCAGATAGTAACCATTACAGTTGGAAAATAACCACTTGGAGGTAGTCAGCTACAACTATATTAAAATAAGTGTGACCTCTCTGTCTCCAGTACTTTTTCTGCTCTGCCACCAGAGACATCTCTCATCAAAGATAGAGTCAGCACATGACCTTCCTTCTGAACATCCTTCCGTGGTGCCCATGGTCTCCTTGGCCACCCTGGACCCTGCTCATCCCTCCGGCCTCACCCATGCTCTTCCCATACTCATGCAGTGGAACCTGTCTCCCTTAGCCACATTCATTTCTGATTGTGCTCCTCCTCCCTGCCCAACATCTGAAATGCTACCAACACCACCCTGTCCCCTCATTTTCCAAAACTTGCATCAGAGATCAGTATCTTCCAGGAAGGTACTTCCTAGCTCCTGCTAGTTTCCTGTAAAATGCCCCTCTTCTGTGCTCCAAAGCACCCTCTTGTTTGCCTTTATTCTGGACTTGTCATAGTGAAGGCTAATTACTTGCACATGTGTCTGCCCTTCTCAGTGGCCTGATACGTCTGAGGAAGGAATCAGAGCTTGTCTTTGCAGCTTGATAGCCTAGCCAAGTTCACAACACATATTGCCTTCCTGTCACTATGCTACATCTGCTCAAAAATTAAAATCTTGGACATTGGTTAAGAAAGTTGTTTTAGCTTTGTTACGATTGGAGCATCAGGCCGCACAACAAAAGCATCAGGCCTCACAACTAAAGAAATGTAGGAAAACAACAAAAGTTATTGTCAGACCGAAGAACAAATCGAGACCTCTCTCCCAATTCTCTGTTTTCTAGTTGACCCAACTCATTTCTAAGTTTTCTCTTTTCTTTATGCCACCACCAGTCACTTCAACACGTCTTTCATTTGTACCCTCAGTTTAACTTCACTTTCTCCTCTTTTACCCTTTCCCCTAAAGACCTCCATTTAAGGTCAGTCGTAACATGCCCTGCTGTGTGTGTCCTTTAAATCAGCAGTAAAGTTCAGGTAATGCCTAATCTGAAGTGTTGGTGTGAGCATGAGATGCAGTATATTTAGGTAGAAGTAGACCACTTTAGACCAAATCGTGGAAGGCTTATTATTTAACATCTTTGCTCACTCCAGGTATCAGGTGATATACCTGCCCAAGTATCTAAATATGATCACACATAGAAGGTTCTTTATTTTGGAGCTTTTAAAACAGTGGTGAGTGAATGATTGAGAATGACTATACTCACACTATATAATGAGAAGTCCATGAAGTGTATTGTGCATTAATACAGACAGAAAACTATAAAAGATCCCTAGGGAATAGTGAAATGTCTCTTATTGCTCCTCACTAAGGAACGATTGATAGCTAGACCAGCCAGCTGGGGAGGCAGTCCTGGTCAGCTCAGATGCTCTTGTCTGTTACCGAACATAAGAGTTCTCAACCTTCATTGTTACCCCGAATGCTGACATGATGCTGTACCTCTATCTTCAACCAGAGAGCTCTGAGGCCTTCCAGACTTCTCTCTTCTTTTTTTTAGGTTGCTGGTCTTGTACAAACTCTGGCAGTGGAGTAAAAACATTAAGTCCTATTTACAGAAAAAAGAACTTCTTGCTTAAAGTGAAAATGAAAACAGATGTCCTATTGCCCAGAAATGTACATGCTTGTGTAATACTGTTTAACATCCTCTGGCAGCTGCATTTGGGGAAATTACTATTTATATATTTTATAAATAACATAAGATTAGGTTCCTGAGATAGGATGAAATTTAACTAATTCAGGTATTTAAACTTTTTAAATTGAATTTATTGGGGGAAATATTGGTTAATAAAATTATATAGGTTTCAAGTGTACAATTCTATAATACATCATTTGTATATTGCATTGTGTATTCACCACCCAATGTCGAGTCTCCTTTCATCACCATTCATTTTTCCTCTACAAGCTTCTACCTCCCCCAACACATCCCTTTCCCTCTGATAATCACCATGCTGTTATCTATGAGGTTTTTTTCATCACTTAATCCCTTCACCTTTTTCACCCTGCCCCAAAACCCTCTCCTCCTTTGACAGTTGTCAGTCTTTTCCCTATCTATGAGTCTGTTTCTGTTTTATTAGTTTATTTGCTCCATTAAATTACACATTTAAGTGAAATCATGTGGTACTTCTTTTTCTCTGACTTGCTTATTTCACTCAGCATAACGCTTTCCAGGTCCATCCAGGCTGTCAGAAAAGGTAGGATTTCCTTCTTTTTTATGGTCGAGCAGTAGTCCATTGTGTAAATGTACCACAGCTTTTTTTATCCACTCATTCACAGATGGACACTTGGGCTGCTTCCAAACCTTGGCTATTGTAAATGATGCTATGAATGTAGGTGTTCATATATCCTTTCAAATTAGTGTTTCGGGCTTCTTTGAATATATCCCCAGAAGTGGAATTGCTGCACCATGTGGCAGTTCCATTTTTAATTTTTTGAGGTAATTCCATACTGTTTTCCACAGTGGCCTGCACTCTAACCAACAGTGCAAGAGAGTTTCCTTTTCTCCACATCTTGCCAACACTTGTTGTTTGTTGATTTATTGATGATAGCCATTCTGACAGGTGTGAGGTGGTTTTAATTTGCATCTCTCTGATGGCTAGTGATGTTGAACATCTTTTCGTATGTCTATTGGCCATCTGTATATTTTCTTCGGAGAAGTGTCTATCCAAGTCCTTTGCCCATTTTTTAACTGGCTTGTTTGTTTTTCTGGTGTTGAGTTATACAAGTTCTTTATAAATTTTGAACATTAACCAGTTATCAGATGTATCATTGGCAAGTATGTTCTCCCATTCAGTGGTTGTCTTTTCATTTTGTTGATGGTTTCCTTTGCTGTGCAAAAACTTTTTAGTTTGATGTAGTCCCATTTATTATTTACTTATTTTTAGACAGAAGGGGCAGGGAGGGAGAAAGAGGGAGAGAAACATCAATGTGTGGTTGCCTCTCACACGCCCCCTACTGGGGACCTGGCCCGCAACCCAGGCAAGTGCCCTGACTGGGAATCAAACCGGCAATGCTGTGGTTTGCAGGCTTGCGCTCAATCCACTGAGCTACGCCAGCTGGGGCTAAACTTTTTTTTAAGTGCCTACGACACACCCAGTTTTAAGCACTGGTGGTTTGGTGGTAAATTAGGCAAAGGCTCTCCTCTCATGTCACCAGGTGTGAGAGTATTACAGGCAGAGAGAACAGCACAAAAGCCCTAAGGTGGGAACTATATTGAGGTGTTTTAAAGGCTAGCAGGAAGATCATTAATGACTACCATGGAGTGAGCTGGAGAGGAGGTGGCAGATGAAATTGTTGAGGTAATGAGGGGTCAGATCATGAAAAGTGATGGCATTCTCAAGAGAAAGTACTGCCCAGCTAAGTGTTTGGAGATTTTTGAGAGTGTTTTAGTTGTCACAGTGCTTTGGGGCACTACTAGCATGAGTGAGTGTCAAGAACTATAAAGAATCGAAGACTACCCTATTTGCAAGCTAACAAGTTAGCCTGCCAGTTTCATTGGTGCTGATAAGTGGCACCAGACTTCTGGTTGTCTGCCTTTTCCTCTGGAGGAAGACACTTTCTATCTTTTAAGGCGTTTCGCTGTAGCAATATGCTTTAAAATTTGGTCTGGGGAAAACAGTTGTTAGTGCCTTACTCATAAGACGTACAGAAACAGAAGAGACCCCTGGAGAACTGGTTCCCAGCAATGAGCAGCAGCCATGGAAGCTACACATGCTTCAATACTTAGTGAAGAAGTATCCTGCCCAGAATGCCAGTTGTTCCTCCTTTACACAACACAAAGGGCCTTACAGGATGGTATAGAATTTATTTTTGTTCTAAGTGTTCATGAAAAATTTTAATATTTTTGAGTAACATAATTTGTTTTTAAGTTTGGGAAAAAGGAACATTATTGTTACTAAGTGCAAAATGGAGTGGAGGCAAAGTTGGAGGCAAGGAGACCAGTTAGGAGACTGTTAACAGCAGACCAGGTAAAGGATGGTCCTAGTTGAAACTGGGGAGAAGGGATACGAATGGGTACTTAGAACAGGAGGAAGGGATAGCTGGTCAATTTCAGAGTGTGTTTCGAATATGGCAGAGACAGGACTTACTGATGGGTTGCATGTGCTATGTGAAAGAAAGAGCAACAGTGTAAACACTTCATTTACTGAGATGTAAATGGCTAAGGCTTCAGGAGGAATGGGTTTGGGGGATGGGAATGAGGAGTTCTGTTCTGAACCTGGGAAATGTGAAATACAAATTAGCTGCGTTGCTAGAGATTAAGTGAGAAAATATATTTTAAGTGCCTGACATAAAATAAGTCCTATCTAAAATGTTAGCTTCCTTAGCTTTCCTTTTGTGGTATTTGACGTTTCTAACAGCTTCCTTCCAAAATTTCAGTTCCCTTTGCTTCTGCAACATCTTTCTCTCTTTATCTGCTATCTCTTTAACACATTTTATAGTTCCTTTTCTTGGACACTCCTCTTGTATGTTTACCATTTTTTTAGAATTCTGTCAATTGAAACTCTTCTCACAGTTAACACTTTAGGGTCTATCTTTCTAGCCTTTCTCTTAAATAAAGGTCATATATATATAAAATATATATATAGATAGATATATATAGAGAGAGATATAAAACATACCTATTATATATATAATGAGCTTGTCATTGTAAATAAAGTTACAATGTGCTTGTTTAATTATATATGAACACCTTCCATATCATTACATAGTTTTCTAAATCATCATTAAAACAAATTCCTAAATATTCCAATATTTAGATATACCATAATTTATTAAGTTACTGTTCTGTTACATTTTTACATTCTATTTTGGATAGTTGTTCAAGGTTTGTTAAAAAAATACAAGTTATTTATTATTTTAAATAATTTCAAACTGACAGGGAAAAAAATGCAAGAGTAGTACAAAGATTATACCATACACAAGAATAAACTCAAATGGATTAAAGATTTAAACATTAAACTTGAAACCATGAAAATCCTAGAAGAAAACATAGGCAGTAAAATCCCAGACACTTCTCGTAGCAATTTTTTTTCTGATATATTGTCTCAGGCAAGGGAAACAAAAGAAAAAATAAGTGAATGGGACTATATCAGGCTAAAAACTCTTTGAACAGCAAAGGAGACTATCAACAAAATGGAAAGAAAACCCACTGAATGGGAAAACATCTTTGCCAGTGATACACCTGATAGAGTTAATATGCAAAATTTGTAAAGAACTCAACACCAAAACAACAAGCCATTTAAAAAATGGGCAAGGGATTTGAATAGACACTTCTCCAAAGAGGACATACAGATGGACGATAGATATATGGAAAGGTGTTCAACATTACTAATCACCAGAGAAATACGAATTAAAACCACAATGAGATATCACTACATACCTGTCAGAATGGCTGTCATCAATAAATCAACAAACAAGTGTTGGCAAAATGTGGAAAAAAGGAAACCCTCATGCACTGTCAGTGGGAATGCAGACTGGTACAACCACTGTGGAAAACAGTATGGAATTACCTCAAGAAATAAAAATGGAACTGCATGACCCGGCGATTCCACTTCTGGGAATATATTTGAAGAGGCCCAAAACACTAATTGGAAAGAATATATGAACCCCTACGTTCATAGCGTCATTTACAATAGCCAAGGTTTGGAAGCAGCCCAAGTGTCCATCTGTGAATGAGTGGATAAAAAAAGCTGTGGTACATTTACACAATGGACTACTGCTCGACCATAAAAGAGAAGGAAACCTTACCTTTTCTGACAGTATGAATGGACCTGGAGAGCATTATGCTAAGTGAAATAAGCCAGTCAAAAAAGACAAATACCATATGATTTCACTCATATATAGAATCTAATGAAAACAATAAAATAGAAACAGACTAATAAATACAGAGAACAGACTGACAGCTGTCATGGGGGAGAAGGGTTGTGGGAGTAGGTGGAAGAGGTAAGGGGATTAAGCAAAGGAAAAAAGAAAATTCATTTACACAGAGAACAGTATCGTGATTACCAGAGGGAAAGGAGAGCTGGGGAGGGAGAAGAGGGTAACGGGGGAATAAATGGTGACAGAAGGAGACCTGACTTGGTGCTGCACTAAGGTGGAATGCCCTGCGCAAACTCACACTGATGCCTACCTTGCTTCACCTCGCCCTGTGACTTTTGACTAAATTTAAGGTTGGCAGTCACACGAGCGGATAGAAAGGATGGTGGGAAGGCTAATCCTTTCTTTTTAAACATTTAAATGGTTTCCAATTTGAGACTCTTATAAATAGCCTTCCTGTTATAGATCATAATTTTTTTTAAAGATAAATCTACTGTATAATTATTTCCTTCCTTACTTCCTGAGACATGAATAAAATTCATATTCTCAGCTCTTCCCTCTCAGCCTTCCACTTATCTACCAAAACCTTAGAAATATATTAGACTTATAGTATATCGCTTGGATGGAGGTAAGATGAAGTGAGCAGCACAATTCCTTAGCTTGATTTCAATGAAAAATTCGATCAGAGTCTTCTGTATAACAATTTACCCTTAATTAGTTTGCCTCAGCAAACTTTAACCTTCAACAACCCCAAATCTTAATGTTTGCCATTTCCGTAATAACCAAAGTTCAGTCTCTTCAATTTCTTTTAAAGTCAAAATAAGCCAAAGTGATTATGCTAAATCAAATTCACCAATATTGTTTAAGATTATTTAAGTGAACACTTGGGAAGTTCATTCTTACTTTAATGCCATAGGAATTTTAAAAGAAGTGATTATATATTATTTCTCACTTTAACTCTTTTTACCATGGTGGTTATTGTTCCTCTTTTTATTGGGTGGGGAGAATTTACCTCAGGAAAAAAATACACTGGAAACTCCCATAAAAAGAACCTTGACGTCAATTCTGTTATTTCCCAATTTTTATTCATTTTTTCCTTATTAAGATAAGATGTATTATATAACACCATATTAGAATAAAATATCTACCAGGAGTTCAATTTCTGCAGAAATCTATAAAATTATAAATGTCTTCATCTTATGGTCCTTATTTTATGCAAATTTCTATTAACACAGTCCCTGCCATTTGTTACATTTTCTAGTTGCTAGGGAAGTGTGTTGTTACCTTTGAATTAATGATGTGGGAGTTAAAAGAAATGATTCATTCTCACTTCCAATTCCTTTTGGATAAATCAAGTATAAGTAAATCTGCATTCCTGAAACTCTGTCCCAGGGAAAATAGGTCTCAACTGATGCTCTATGAAAAACTAAAGAGAGGGTTCATGGAGGATTATGCAATAAAATAAATATTGGAATGGCATTTCCAATGTTCCCTTTTAAAAATTCACAAGCACATTAGCATAATACAGACAGACTCTGGGGAGTGTGGAAGTAAATAAATCCCTTTACTTTGTTCAGTTCAGAATTTCCCAAATGTGTTGACCCAGTATCAACATGTGTGTGCATCTTTATGTGACTAATACCCCTGTAACAAACCAAGCGGGAGGGTTTCACAGGACACACTTTGTCCAACACTAACTTTTATAAGTGGCAAGATGTAGTTTATTGTTGCAAATAGCAAATTGCAAAATTTGCACAATTTTGCAAATTGCAAAAAGAAGAGTATCTCAATTGTTGCCAGTTGCTACAGAATTATGCCGAACATTCGGTCTGACGGTCTCTAACAACACAGGAAGGATTTTCAAGTGCCTAGGTGAAAAATAAAAGGCGATTATTTAAAGATCAAAGGCAAACTTGTGTTTTATTTAAAATCAGGACAGAAACAGAAAGACAAAGGTCATGCTGTGATGGTTCTGGGTGTCACCTGCTGCTCCTTTCTTTTTCAGCTGGGCACCAAGGAAGGCTACCTCACCAAACAAGGGGGCCTGGTCAAGGTAAGGAGGCCTGTGTTTGCCGGTGCTAGTCACAAAGGAAGAACACATGTCATGTAGACTCAATTCTCACTTTGACAGTTATGTACAACATAATGCCTGCTCGTTTAGACCCATTTTTATAATATTTACCTGTTTCTAGAGTTCATCTTTATGACTAATGTTAGTTAAAATTCTGAAAAATTACTTGACTATTCTTTGGCAAAGCCAAATGTATCAGAGTAGCCTACAGTTAATGGCCAAAAAAAAAAAAAAACAATCCTTTTTTAATGGTATAATGGAGGGTGTAGGAGCAAGTTAACTCTAGCATATTTATTTAAAAAAATATTTTTAACAAGTTAAATTGTACAAAATGTTACCTGAAAGTAAGCAAAAAACATCACTGGCATTAATGTGACTATGTTAAAAAAAAAATCCCAAAGAAAACGCAATTTAGCACTTTACTAGTCTGGAAATCCAACTGTCCCTCAATTTATGTGATGGTATTTTTAAAGTTACTCTGTTTCATTTTACTGTGCCAAGAAGACCTTCATGAAATACCTCTGTTTTCAGAGTCAGGGCACTTACTGTCTCTCAAAGGTACTTCTCCACTTGAATTGAACCTGTGTGTTTAGTTATTTGTGTCCCTACCAGACTGGGTGCTCCCTAGGGACAGGAAGTATTCGTATCCATAGCGGATTTGTTTTTGAATCCATTGTTACTGCTTGCAAGCAGGCACCCTGGCATTCGGGATAACAGAAGGGTTCGGTTAGTAAATAAAGGGCAGTGGGAACAGCAGTTTTTGTCATCAGTGCCATGGAATTCTTAGGCAAGCCTGAGAGTCTCATGTGCTTAGAAGTTCCTATACCTTAATTTTTTTTTACAAAATAAGAATAATATTTGACATTGTAGGGGGAAGAGGGATGGAAGTGGGCAAAGGGGGGAAGATGGGGACATCTGTAATAGTGTCAACAATAAAAAATAAGAAAAAAATATTTGGCATTGTATGAGGATTTTGTATAATATACATAAACATCCAAACGGAGTATGTAGCCCACATCAGATGCTCAAAAAATGATACCTATTCATATTATAGAGTTTATAAGATGGCAATTTTAGTGTTTGTCATAAAACACCTTGAATATTTATAACTGGCTGTTTCTTTTTATTTGTTTAAATATGCTAATGATATCCCTGCCTTTACTATGAGCTTAATGCACAAAATCATTTTAATTTTTGTGGATATTTTGAAACTTTTTTCCAGAAATGACACTTACCACAAGAATACACTATTGTATCTAATCTTTTAGATATTTTTAAAACAAAGGGGATGACCTCATCAAATATTGCATTTCTGTATTCAAAACCTACATGTTCTGATTATTTTTTCTCAGACCTGGAAAACAAGATGGTTTACTTTGCACAGGAATGAACTGAAATACTTCAAAGACCAGATGGTGAGAAACATGATAATTCATTTTTCCTTTAAAAATCAGCTCTCTAGATGAAAGGAACATCTGCCTTTAAATTCCCTGAAACTTTCCTTCTGAGTACCTGAAACATCTACTAAATGATTAGAGATGTGAGTTCTTGATTCCTGATATGAGCCAAGTTCTTTTGCAAAGATGAGATGAGTTTCCCAGTAACTTCTTTCTGGGACCAGCTAAGCCCTATTAACTTTTGCAGCAATTTCTCCCTTTGTTAAAAGCATGTCCATTTCCCATGTTCATTTCATCAAGCCAATTTAAATTTATTTTGTTTCCTCTCACTTTCCCTAAGAGAAAACTGACTCCCTTCCATGTGTTAAAATGCGTCTCTATCAAATTAAAATTGATAAATCAATGTCTTCTTAGTGCCCAGTTCCATGAAAAACCAACTTCCAAACCAGGGATGTGTTATCTCCCTTAGTAGATTTTCTATTATCTGTCCCTGTGAAGAAAAGAAAATTGACAGTTGCACATAGTAGATTTGTTAGGGGAATAAGTGATGAACAGGTTTGTATGTTTTTTATTAATGACAGATTTTTTTTTAAGTCACCAGAGCCAATTCGGATCCTAGACTTAACAGAATGTTCAGCTGTACAATTCGATTACTCACAGGAAAGGGTAAACTGTTTTTGGTAAGTTGTTTTATAAAGGAAATGTTTTTAAAAGTCTTCCTGCCACTTATTTTAGCTGAGGAACAAAAAACTGTACGTCTTGACATATACAGTTGTTTTGATCTGAGTGACGTGAATTTAACAATCACACAGGGCATTTATGTTAGGACTGCATGTCTGCTGGGTACAGTTGACTAGGTTGTACACTGACCAAGTATGATGCACAGAAGAGGATCCCATTCAATCTTCAACAGTTTTATTCCCTTCAACAGTTTTCTCCTCAATTATAACTTGTTGACTCCAGTGATGGGTGATTTGTATTGTTGGGACAATTTCTGGAAAATGGTACAAAAGTGTTTTGTTCTAACATAATCAGTATAGCATGACAATTTTCTAACTGGGAAAAATAAAGTATCTTGAGAAAGAGGTGTCTTATTTCCCACCAACTTTTATTTTAAAGTTTTTAAGTACACAGAAGTTGATAGACATATATCCATAAACCCTTCACCTAGATGCATCGATTGTTAATATTTTGCCATATCTGCTTTATCTCTATCCATTCACTCTTTTTTACCTCAACCAATTCAAAATAAGGTGCAGACATCATGACCCTCTACCCCTAAATACTTCAATATGCATCTCCTAAGAATAAAAATGTCTCTTATGGAATTACAATACTATTATCTCACCTAAGGAAATTAACATCAATTCTGTAGTTTCAACCCAGAGTGGATATCTTTTTAAAATTTGCATAAAGAAGCCATATGAGCTAGCAGGGGTTTATAGCTCTCATATAACAAAATATAGGGAGGCAGGCAGCAGTCTTGACAACGTCAGGCCCTGTGTCTCCACTATTTTGTTGGCCTTTGCCTCATGCTGACTGCTCCAGAGTTCATTAAGTCATGGCATCAGAGTTCATTAAGGGATGGCATCAGCCATGTCCATTTTTTTTTTTTTTTTTAGGAAAGCAGGCATTTTCCCAGAAAGTCTCCTATCAGATTTCCACTCTCATCTCATTGGCCTAGACTGGGCCCTGTGGCCAACGCCGGCAACAGAGGAAGCTAGAAAAAGGAACTAGCATGATTATAATTGGATTAACTAATTATAATTTATCACCTGGAGTTCTGTTAGTTAAAAGAAGGGAAGATGTTATCTGTATTAATAGCCAATTAATAGTGTCTCCCACAGGGATTACCAAACAGTGACAAGCCCAGAAACCAGTGTTGCACAGTGTGTGCACAATATCGCCACCTCCCACCCCTACTGCCCACCGGCCCCTCGATCCGACCACACATCAAGGTTCACCTTCCGTGCACAGAGACTGATCTCTCCTCTATACAACATGAATTACTGGAGGAAACAAAATATGCTGCTTAGGATTTAAGATATAGAGACCCTTCTGCTTTTCAGCTCAGAGCTTTTTTTTTTAATCATAAAAGGGGAAAAGATTTTTGGCATATTATAGCTTAACTGTAAGGACAGGAAGTGCGGGCAAGATGTAAGCTACGCTGATCTTATTAGTCAAAAGATTTTGACTCTGTAGACAAAGAAACAATCAAATGAGCTATCATATTGCTAGAACAAGTCTTTTGTACTAGTAGGAAAGTTCATCTTCCCTCCAGCAGAGACTAACTCATGGCCAGAGGTGGGCAGAATGACTAACTAGCTAAGGAGTTTCATCGTCTGTTTTTCCTGTCCTCCATAGCTAACCCTGCCCACATCCACAGGGGGCAGCATTTTCCCCATGGAAGCAAGCTCACCCAAAGGAGCTTCTTCATCAAGCTCTTTCTTTTTTGTCTTGCTAATTCTTTGAAACACCACGGCTTTTGAGTCATTTTACAGACCAGCTGAATAAATACGGAAGTGTTGTATTCAGTCTCAGAGAGAAGGACATCGGGGTGACCTGGACATTGTTTTCTCTTCTTTGAATTCTAATTAGAAAATATAAATCTGGCCCACAGAGATAATATGAATGAACAGAGTGCTGGACATTCCTACAGAGTCCTGGCAGAAATAGCTCCCTATACGCCAGTTCTCAAATTACTCCCCCAGGCCATTTGTCTAGTCTTGTTTTCTTGGAATACTTTAATTGGTGTTCAGCTAATACATATTCAACTAACCACCTGGAGTATCTTACCTTCTTTTTTTTCTCTTATCAGCTTAGTATTTCCATTCAGGACATTTTATCTCTGTGCAAAGACAGGAGTAGAAGCTGATGAGTGGATCAAGATACTACGTTGGAAACTGGTGAGCTATATAAGTTTTCTGGATGGATGCCTAGTTCTCAGAAATAACATGGGGATGTTTTGAGCCATATTTCTGTTGAGAGAGTCAGACTATCCCTGAGAATCCCTGGGACGTCTGCTTGTAGGCTGGTGAAATAGTTCATTCTTCTGGGACATGGAAAGTCTGCAGAAAGGGGTAAAAACACAAAGGATGGATCTGCACTGGGCTCTCAGCCCGAGCCTTTGCCTTACTCATGAACGTCTATCAGTCTTCCTTGAAGTGTGCAAGCTTGCCCAATATTTCCTGGAGGACAAGTGAGACCAGAAGATCAGACAGCGGGAAGCTGACATATTTCTATAATAGGAAGACCTTTTAAATTGTCAGAGAAGAAAGCTTGCCGCAGGAAATTAGCTTAATTTCCAGCGTAAGCATTATTTTTTTACAGGTCAAGGAAGTTAATTTATTTTGTCTGCTTCCTATGTACCTCCCAGGGGGAATATGGAGTGCTTATAAAAATTTATCAATTTCATACATTTTTTGTATGTGTTTGTAAGTCAGTGAACTGTTAGCCCAGAACTTGTCCTTAAAGATTTCTAAAATTTCCTGTAGACGTATTATCTTGAAACCCTTGATGTTTTTAAACATAAACAGTTTTTCCAATTAATTTTTTAATGAAATTAGCTGATATGTAGAATCTTGTTGAATCTTCCTTTCTAAATACTGGGACTTTTGCGTTGGTTATCTTTTCACTTTGAAGTCCAAATAAATATACCACTCATTTTAAGATGGCTCCGATACACTTGATATTCAGTGAAAAATTTTTTGCCATATGAAATCTTTGCTGATAAATGAATCAGTTTTTTATTCTTCCTATTTTGTAATCATGCAAGCAACATATAATCATTGTAGAAAAATTAAGGTTAAAATACTTCAAGTGCACATACTTTCAGACTTCTCCCTGTGCCAATAAATAATTTAAAAGAAAATTCAATCATTCCTATGTGTTCTTTACCTGTTCACTCACTCCACCTAATAATATATTATGAACATATTTCCATATCAATAAATTTAGATCTATGTCTTCTTTTGAGTCATTTAATAGTATTGCATTTTATGAATTACTGTATTAGACCGATTCCCAATTTGCACCAGTCATAGCAACCACTTTACTATATGTCTCTTGAGAAAAATACAAAAAATATAGAGATTAAAACTTAGGAAGGGGGCACATGATAATTAACTTATTGTTGCATGGTTTCCTTACTAATCAATATGTCTTATTTAATATGTGTTAAAGCCAGAGTTAGTTATCTTAAAATTGCTTAATAATACATACACATGCGTGTGCGTTTTATTACAGTCTCAAATAAGAAAACAGCTCGACCAAAGGGAAGGCACAATCCGATCTCGATCGTTCATCTTTAAATAGACCTTTCCTGACGCGCGACGCCCTGACCGGGAGCAGGGTGACGTGTTCTCTGATGCTGTGATCCATAACAGGCTGCAGCTGAAAGCTGACTACAGATTTTTCTTTAAAAACAAATCAAAAGCAGATGCCGATTTGGATCCTTCCGCACACACCACATTTGCTGATGCATGGGGAACTGCTGCCCTTCAAGATGTTGTCTTCTCCTTCAGACTACAGTGTTTCCATCCTTCTGAGGGAAACTGATGCAACGGCCACACCCTGTGTGCTCACTCTTAGAACACACAGTAGAAGATAAAGGGTTTGTATTTTCCCTCATCGTGGTCCCCAACCTTGGGGACATTATTTGCCCAGAGTCCCACTCTGTGTCATGGTCAGCTTCTCTGTCATCCACACTGAGCTATTAACCAAGAAAGAAACAGCTGTATACTTTGAGGCTTAGTCTGCCTCTTTAGAAAGTATAGTGTGATAGCAAACATCAAAGACTGGGTTGGAGAGGGAACAGGGTTATTCTGATTTTTTTTCCCCTTTATATAAAACACAAAACAATTTCCGAAGCTGTAGTGGAAAACGTTTGTAGTATTTATTTTCTCTTTGCAAAAGGCTCAGAAATCTAGTGAGTTCTTCCTTGCCTTCTAATGGCAAACCTGTGAGAACTAAATGTCATATGGGTGATTAGGTAGAATGATACAGGAAGGTATAATCTAAAAAAAAACAACTTTTAATCATTTTGGAGAAAATGTTTTAAAGAAGGAGAAAACATAAATTGAGGAAGGGTAATAAAGTAGTAAGTGTTGTAGTTTAAGAATAATATTATACGTATTATTATAACAAGAATAGAGCATATGTAAGCACTAAGTTACTGTCACCCAGCATTTCTCCAAACAGACTGAAAGAGCCTTCTCAAGAAGGGCGTGTTACAATTCCTTCCCTAGAGTACACCGTGGGTGTTGGCCCAAGAGAAGCAAGAATCGCCTGATGCTGAGATGGCTGAGCACCTTGTGCCTTATTCAAGGGCAGCTTCGGTTGCCAGCTGAGGGAGCAATGCTGAGTCCACATGCAGAGGATAACAGTGTGTTTGTGACACAGCATTTTCAAAGTAGAATAAGGGCATTGAAATAGGAGAAGGAGTTACTATCATCCAGAGCTCATAAGTAGATTCTATTACCTTTATTAATACTTTTTTAAAAAAATAGAAGTTTGAACGGAGAGAAAGTGGAGGAGGAACCCCATAATACAAAGACTACGGTGCAAAGCTGATATCAAACTGCTCTTGGAGTCCAAAGAAATACATTGTTAAATAAGTTTTTCTGTTAATTTAAATATCTAGGTTTCAGAAATTACATTAAATTGTTGTATATTTCATAAAGATATTTTCTGTATTTTGCTATGTTTGTATCATATGAGATAAAACAAATGTCAAGTTAAAATGTATTAAGTTCTCAAAGTAAGGAGTTACAAATGAGCCCTTACTGAAATGCACAGTTTTATGTTTTGTTTTCTTAGAACTGAGAGTGTTTCTTTGTGTAGGCAATATTGTTCTTACCTTTTGTAAAATATGTCATGTTTATTTATAGTTTTTGGTTACATTTATTAAAAAGAGTATGATTTTCTGTGCCTGAAATGTTTGCTATTAAAATATATTTTTAATATCTGTAATTTAAAAGAAATTTAACTTACTAATATCATAAACAGCAATGAAGAATCCATATCAGTTAGACTATGAGCTATGAAGGATTCAGAGCTGAAAAAGTAGTCTAGGTCCCCAAGGATTTTATTTGAATACAGAAAAGATAATAAATACCTGAAAATGTATAGAAGGTAAATAGTGCAGGTGAGGCCCACAAAACTACATGATGGAGGACTGTACCACAGTGGTGGTAAAGGCATTTTCTTGAGCTTTTAACATGAGAAGGTGAGCTAACTTATGTCTACTATGTCATTAGTACTACGGTAGATGCTTGACCTGCTGTCAGCAGCCCAGGAAAGTGGTTATGATCTCACCTCCTGAGAGGAGGCCCGCAGCTATTTCTGCAAGTGCAAGAGGGCAGAGAATGTTTTGTGCTAAGGGCAGTTCTCAGTGGGGCTGTTTGGGAGAATAGCCAGTGGTGTGTCTGTGTCAGGCCATGTCTGGTAACAGGTATGTGCTTATCATATAGGCAGTAGTTCTTAAGACACAGCCAAAGTATTAGCGGTTGCGGCAGTCCCCCTTATCTGCGGGGAATGTGATGCAAGACCCCCCACTGGATGCCTGAAACAGCAGGTAGTATCAAACTGTATAAATACTATGTTTTTTTCTATACATACATACCTATGATAAAGTTTAATTTATAAATTAGGCACAGTAACAGATTAATAGTAACATAATAAAATAGAACAGTTATAATGATATACTGTAACAAAAGTCATGTCAATGTGGTCTCTCTCTCTCTCTCTCAAAATATCTGGAATTTTCCATTTAACATTTTCAGACCATGGTTGAATACTACTGTGTTCTCAGAATTCCCCCTAGGAATACCTTCCCCCACAGAAACACTCTTCCTTAGCATGGGGGATTAGAAGAGTCACCCCCGTGGTAGGGAGGGCTATTACTGCCTCTGAGAGAACCCTGCCCCCTAGTCCAGAGCCACTGGACATCCAAACACTCAGTAGGCTAGAGCTCCTCTCTTCCTACCCACGTGGTGTGTGAGCGAGCGGGCTCTTAGATCCTCACCGGGGCAAGTGCAGTATGTGCAGCACCTTCCAGGCTTTTGCGCCTACACAGCTCACGATGGGTTCAGGCTCTCAGAGCCTGATGTCAGTCAGAGTTTCTTAAATCAGCTGTGGTGAGGGATCAGATTTTCTTTTCCTTTTTAATTTCAGACTTAAATTTTGTAAAACCCAAGAGAAATAAATTATTAGAAAAATGCAATAAAAATACAAATATCACAACCCCATTTTTATGATCAGATTCTGCAGTCATAAAGTCACTATGTCAAACTGCTGTAAGATTTTACAGCTCGTGGCTTCTGTGTTTACCTTGTCACACGCTGCTAGCAGGCGGAGCAGCCCAGCTGGCGGGGCATGTTTTGAGGAGCTCTGGTCTAATGGACTGGCAGGTAAGATGAAGCAAGAGCCTTCTCGAGAAAAAATTCCCCTAAAGGTAGAGGGTTGAGGTGCATGTTTTATTGATGAGTTAGGGACATGTGTAATAGGGCGATTCTGAGCTCATTCTTGTGTATTACTCCGATGCTCTGAAAAACCAAAAGAAGTTTTTTCACTAGAGTCTCAAGGGACAGACACTGATAATTGTGTCACATCTGCAACTGTGAAGGTGGTACCCTTAGCCTTCAGCAGCCTCTAGGCACCCCTGTTTTCTGTCAGCAGCAGCACCAATGGCCAGGGTTGGGGTACAGAGCTCATCCAGAGAACAGAAAAAAGAGCAAATGAAATCGGCAGGTGCCATGTGGTGCCTGCAAAAACTGGTTTCAAGGGTACATGTAAAGGGCTTTACAGGGATGCCAGAAACATCTGGAAGGCATTTGAGAAGGAGTGGGTTTTCCACAGAAGTAGCAAGGATGGAACCAGAGATGTGGCCCAGTGAGCTCTGGAACCTATGACCCTTGCCCCAGTTTCAGAGAGCAATATTGGCACAGACATACGTAGTAACTGGCAAAATAGTCACATTGGTTTTCTGACCTGTGGCGTGACAGCTATCATGGTAAGAAAGGACAAATGGAAATTACTGGAACTGCCTCTACCTAGGAAGATAGTAAATCAAAAGTAATGGCGAGATTTCAGAAATTAGCGCCCCCATCAGGCTGGAAGGATTCAAGGGTGGTGATTCCTACTGCATCCTCATTCGGCCTGCCTGTGTGGCCTGTGCAGAATGGAGATGACTCCTGGAGAATGACAGTGGATCCTCACTGACTTAACCAAGGGGTGACTCCAATTGCAGCTACTGGTCCAGGTGTGATTCCATTGCTTGAACAAATGAACACATCCCCTGGTCCCTGGTATACAGCTGTTGATCTGGCAAATGGTTTTTTGCGGTTGTTGTTGTTGTTGTTTTTCTGGCTATCTATTAGGAAAGAACACCAGAAGCAGTCTATCTGGCAAGACCAGCAATATACCTTACATTCTCCTACCTCAGAGGTATATCAGTTCTCCAGCCCCATGTTGTCATTTAGTCCACACTGACCATGACCGCCTTTCCTTACATGAGACATTCTCACACTGGTCCACTGGGTTGATGATATTATACTGATTGGACACAGCGAGCAAGAAATAACAACTACTCTAGGTTTTTTTGTAAGACACCTGTGTGCCTGACAGTGGGTAACAACTCCAGCAAAAAATCAAAGGCCTTCTACCTCACTGAAATTTAGGAGTCCAACGGTGGGGGACAGGTCTAGATATCTTTTGTAAAGTAAAGGTTAACTTGATGAATCTGGCTTCTGCCACAACCCAAAAAGAGGCACAATACCTAATGGGCCTCTTTGGGTTTTGGAGACAATATATTTCTTATATTGCTCATGGAATTCATTGGTCTTGTCATGTTTCCCCTTCCTCCTGAAGCAGCCGGCCTGAAAGAATGGTGGAATGGTCTTTTGAGAGCTCAGTTATTGCACTACGTAGAAGATGGTGGGTAGTACTTTGCAGGGCTCAAGTAACTTCTCCCAGAGGCTGCAGATACTCCAAATCAATATTCAACACATGGTGCTATTTCTCCCGTAAGTCCAAGAATCAAGGGACGGAAAGGTACACGACACCACCCTTATTAACCGTAGTGAACTTTTGGGCTGTCACCATGTTCTTAGGCTGTGCTGGTCTAGAGGTTTTGTTACAAAAGGAGGAATTCCTCCCTAAGGGGACACAACAATTCCATTAACCTGGATATTAAGACTGCTGCTTGGTTACTTTGGGCTCCTCATGCCTCTGAATCAACAAGGAATGGAATTACTGTACTGGCTGGGGTGACTTAACCTGATTACCAAGGGGAAATTGGGTTGCTGCTGCACAGTGGAGGGGAGGAAGAGTATGTCTAAAGCACAGATCTCCTAGGGAATTTTCATACCACCAAGCCCTGCAACTAAAGTCAATGGAAAGCCACAAAATTCAATTCAGTTAGGATACCTAATGGCTCAGATTCTTCAGGAATGAAGGTTTGCATTATCCTACCAGGCAAAGAGCCACGACCAGCTGCTGAGGGGAGAGGGAATACGGAATGACTGATGAAAGGTAGCTATGAATACCAGCTACAACCACACACTACAATCACTGAGCTGTGATTATTATATGTCCTCCTTTTGTATGTTTGTATGTACATATGTCAAATATATATTTTATAATATACATTTATAATATATGTAGCACACATGCATATATTAAGGAATATCTTTATTCTTTCCTCTCTTTCTCTAACAATAAGATATATCAAAAATGGTTAACCTTATATCATAGTATTTAAGCTGAAGTATATCATTACTCAAGGACTACATCTTCATCTGGGAAAAAGTGTAATAAGTTCTCAGTTATACACTGGGTAGTTGGACAGATGTATGGCTTGGTTATTTTCATTATTCAGAATTAAACATGGTTTATAATGTATAGAGCTGCCAAACTGCCAAGGATAAACAGTGAAGTCTATGTGTCACTTGGCTGGGCTACCCAGTTGCTCAATAGAACATGGATATAGATGTCGCCATGAAGGTATTTTGTAGATGTGCTTAACATCTGTGGTCCACTAAATTTAAATAAAAGAGATTATCTTCCATAGTGTGGGCGGGCCTCATCCAATCAGTTGAACGTCCTTAAGAGCAAAACTGAGGTTTCCAAGGGAAAGAAATTCTGACAAGACTGCAGTCTCAGCTCCTTTCCAAAATTTTCCAGGCTTCTAGCCTGCTGTAGGGTAAGTGGAGGCAGTCTGGCTTCCTCATCCAGGTGTCTGGGTAATGAGAGGGAAGCAGTTTCTCACAACCTTGAATGGGCCTGATAAAGTGTGTTCTCATTGCCTTGAGTCTGGTTCCCATAAATGGTTCCCATAACATGAAGTAGGCTTGCATGCACAGATTATGCTATGTTATTTAACTTTTTGGCCTAATGCTGGCTTTGTTTGTGCTTCATGCTTAAGAAGGTAGGGGCTTCTCACTGTGTGTGCAGACACAGACATACAGCTTGCAGCGTGTGTGGCTTGCCCACGCCCGAATAAAGGCATGTCAAGCATCCCCACGGCTCTGCAAATTTTCTCCATCTCCCTGAGTCTCAAGTGGACCTGCCCGTCCTAGAGAGGCTGCACCACACCTGCCTTGCAGATTTTGGACTTGCTAGTTCCCACAATCATGTAAACCATTTCCTGGAAATAAATTTTATACATAATATCCCCCAAGTTGTCTCTTTGACAAACACTGACTGACTTAGCATTCTGCCCCTAATACCTTATCACCATTGTATTTTAAGGTTTATTGTTTGCTAAAATATTTTATTATTTTTGAATAGTTTAACATTTTAAAAGTTCAATAAGGTTTACAGTGACAAGCTTACATCTGGGATCCTTTACCCCAGGTACCTAGTCTACTCCTTGGGGGTTGCCAATGTGACCAGGCTGTGTATCTATAGACACTCTATCATATACAAGCAAATATAAATACACACATACATTTATCTTCTCTTCCTACACAGAATTAGCATACCACACCCAGTTTCACACCATGCTTTTTTTCAGTCAACACAGTGTCTTAGAGATCATTCCATCTCAGTACTGATACAGAGATCTGATCAAATCACTGTGGAGGGGGAGGGAGGGGGCAGTAAGAAGAGGTTGCCTGAAGTAATGGTAGACAGCCTAGGACAGGGTTTGCTGAGAAGCTGAACGCCACCAGAGCACATATGGGCCAGAAGACTTAAAATAAAAAGAGGGCAGAGACTCTCAGGCTCTTCTTCCTCGAGGGCACCTGGATGATCACCCTGCAGCATTTCCCACAGGTTGATATTTTGGATGGGAAGGAACTCCGGGCACAGCCTAGGATTGGGCTGGCCTGGCAGAGAGAGGCAAGGTTATTCTTCTTTGGGTGTTCTAGAGGGGATGGGTTCTGAAGCAGAAGCCTGAGCTCATCCTAAATTGTGTAGCTTTCATATCTTATGTTGTTTTAGTTTGTAAACTAACTCTATAGAAACAAAATAACTAAAAACTAACAGGGGGAACAATAGGGGAACTCAAGAGTTTAGCCTTAATTGATAGGCTTAAGTGATTAAAGCTGTAACTAAAGAGTTAGAATTTAGCCTGAATTGATAGGCTGAAATGACTAATGCATGTGGAAAGCTGTTACTGCAAAATTGTGTAGCTTTTGAATAAAGACTCCTTTCCTTTATTGTCAAACCTTTGCCTCTGGAATTTGCCTAGAGGGTGGCGGCAGGAAGCAGGACCCCACTTGCTGTTCAGTAACAACAATGGCGAGTCTGGTGGGACTCTAGCAGCCTGTGGCTGGTCGACCCCAAGAGTGGGTCTGCGGGGTTTCCTAGTCTCCAGGGATTTTTCTGCACATCTGCTCAAGCATTGGCCACCTAAACAGGTCTGGCTGTTGAAAAGGAAATAGATCTGGGAAAAGACCATGAAATGAAGTCCAGGTGAGGACTGCTTTGAGAAAGCCATTGTGTGGGGACCAGGGGGTGTGAGATTGGTTGGTAGAAGATTTGCTTGTGAGAACTCTTTGGAATAATGGAGTCATGGAGGCTAATTTTGTTTTTATGTTCTCAGGTTTCTTGGATTTTTCTGGTTATAGCTTTTGGCCTGTATATCTGAGCCATTAAGGGTACTTCTGTGCTGGTTCCGAAGGGGAGCCCACTCGGTAGGATTTTGGCAGACTGGAGCATGTAGTGTCATTATCCAATGTCCACGGAGGTATTGATTTATTATTGTAACACTGTGTGGTCTCCGTATGTTTTGGATTGTGAGGAAAGGTGGCCCATGCATGGTTCCCTAAGTTATTGTGCCATCATGCAATTGAAACAGTATCGCCAACAGTTAGACAGATGGGATGAAATTCATTATGTCAATGCATTTATGTCATTGCATAATAGGTTTTTGCCAGGGACAGAGAATCATTTGATGGTACAGAGAAGGGAGGAGGCCTCAAAGCCTCTTCCCAATAGTAAGACACAGGAAGAAAAGGAGAAAAAGCAGGTAAACCTCATCGATGTTCTGAACCCAGGGAACCCAGGGTTGGTGGCGGGAGGAGCTTCCTCCCTTCCGGCCCCTGAAGTAGAGACCACACAGCCAATGGCTCCACCCCTATGTGACGAGGGATGGGTCTCCCTCTCAGGCTGGTCCGGGCACCCAACTGGGCCAGGGAGTACACACATCTGGAGCAAGGTAGTTTCCTTTGAGACGATATCCTACAGGTGGAGTAAGTCAGCAAGGCCAGCCACATGGCTGCTATGGGGCCTGTACTCTGTTTTCTGCTTCAGGCTCACTGAATTGGAATAACTACAACCCCTCATATAGGGATGAGCTTCGGAGAATGGCAGATCTTATCACCTCCATTTTTGCCACTCATCATCCAACCTGGACAGAGGTACAGGCTCTCCTCAATATCTTGTTAACTGCAGATGAGCGATGGCTGGTTATAAATAGGGCTAATGAAGAGGCCCAATGACTCCACCAAGAGGATGCCAATGGGACCCAGCCCAGCTATGAAAACTCCCTTGACGGAGTCTAACTGGAACAGAGATGGCGGGGACCTAGCCTTCCAGGAACATTACAGAAAGTGTATGCTGGAATGGCTTAAGAAAGGGGCGCCCAAGCAAAAGAGCCTAAATATGATACACGCCCTTCAGCAAAAGCCAAATGAGAACCCTTCTGAATTTTTAGACAGGATCTATCAGGCCTAGAGGAAGCACACTGATTCTGATCTGCAGGCAACAGAGAACGTGCAGGCAGTGAACATGATTTTAATTGGGCAAAGTGCCCCATATATCAGAAACTCCAGCATTTAGACCGGGCATTGGGAATGAATCCCTCTCAGCTGGTGGACATAGCATTTAAAGTTTACAATGCCTGGGAAGCAAACAGACCACAGTGTTCTTAGAAGCAGAGTGGGGAGGCCAAAGGAGGAAGCATGGCCCCACTTGCTGTTCGATAATAGTACCTATATTCTTCATTCTTTTCCATTGGACAAATGTAGCAATTTATTTAACCAATTCTCTGTGATTAGGGTGACCATATAGTTTCCTATGTAAAACGGGACACTTGCCAATGGAAAGCTCTAATAATTATACTGTGAAGAAAAAGTATAAACTGTTACTGTTAAAAAAAAATATGGTCATCGTATCTATGATAGGTATCTGGTTTCCAACTTCTTTGGTGTTAACCAAATTGAAATGAATAGGCCTGAAAATATATAATTTTGCACATGTCCATATGCATCAGTAGGATAAATATCTAGAAGTGGAATTGCTGGGTATAATGGTTAATTTTGTGTCAACTTGACTGGCCCTGAGGTACCCAAATTAAATATCTTGTGTCTGTGGGTGCTGTTTCTCTGGAGAATCCTAGTATTTGAAAGTTTGATAGAGAAAGCCCAATTACTATGCCTCTCATATAGGGGCATCACAATTTTCACTTTCATCAGCTGAGTATAAAGAAATGCCTGCTCTACTAGTTATCAAGTAATCCTTTCCCCATCAACTTATGTAAGTTTTAAGTCCTCATACGTATGTACTAAAGTCTGTTCCTGGGCTAGTCTGTTCCATAGTCTGTCTAGCTGTGTACTTTGTTTTATACTACCATTTCAAAACTTTCTTTTTTTGGCATAGGGTTAGGGTTAGAGCTAGGTGTAGGGTTAGGGATAAAGTTGGTGTTAAGGTTAGGGCTAGGTCTGGGGCTGGGATGGCTTAGAGTTAATGAGTTAGCCTTTTCAAAACTTAAGAGATTTTTCACCTTATTTTTCCAGATGAACTATAGACTTTATTATACCTCCTTGAAGAGAAATTTTAATAGTAGCAGTATTTGCCATGCAAAGGTTAAGTATCTCCATTTATTACAATGTACTTTCCTGCGATTTTTAGATACCTGCAATAATTGTTACCTGAAATTAAAGTTTTGGTCAACTCATTTATAAAAGAGTTTGTTCTATACAGTACTCAGTGTGTGAGTACTGCACTATATAGTCCTATATAGTACTGCATATAAAAGACCTTGCTCTATATAGTACTGCACTGGCAAAAATTTCCCGAACGCTACTAAATCATCATCCAGATAATGGGAACTCTGATTTTAACAGGTGTTTCTAATGTTTCATTACGTCTTAACAAACCCCTAGAGGTAAAACATCTCTCTTCCACCTACTTCTTTGTAAAAGTTGTTGTTCTTGCCCAATTTAAATGGCCCCATTCCCTCAAAAAAAAGCAAAACTTAATTCTAAATAAATAAATGAATGCCCCTATTCTCTCTCTATAGCATCCTTTATCACGGCATTTCATATACCCGTTTCATTTATTGAACTTTAAATTCTTTAAAGGCGGGTACCAGAATGTAGTCTCCTATTTGTATAGGAGGAAAGAGGGGGCGGGGGAAAGCAAGCAGGCACAGTGCCTGGCCCACTGCCTCAGTCCCCATCGCCAGGGACATTTACGCACATTCCATGCAAAATGCACCCCAGGAGCACGGAAATATGATGTGAACTGCGCTCCTTAGAATTCTACAATGTGGTAGTTCTGGTGAATGGCACACAGGTGCTCAATGCATGTGTACTGAACTGTATGTACCAGGACAAACTCTTGTCAGACTCTGACACAGGAGGAAGTTAACAACCTCGAACGATGGACTGCATTCCTGAATATAAAGGGCATATTCTAAAAGCATGATACCAATTTCACAGAGATTAAATTAAGCTCATGGGTTATTTATTTTCCAACTGACAGTTTATGCTAGGTAAAACCATCTCTAGAGCAATATCCGTAAGAAACTCACTACTTATTCATGTTGTTGAAAAGAATGAATTTAGTAATTATATTCTTTAAGCTTTTGAAAGAAATCTAGAGGGAAAAAACTATACAATACTCGAACTATACTTTTAAAAATACTATTTTATTTATACTCATGTATTGAAAAAAATGGTTGTAGTATCATGTTTACATACATATCAATATTGGAAACAGTTCAATAATGAATCACATCTAAATTTTATAAAGAATGCACAAACATTAAAACACTGATTGGTTATAGAAAGCAGAGTGGGGGAAAAAACCATCAGCTATCATTTTCATTAAACAGCAGCACCCTCTGAGAAGAATCAAATCAATTAGTAATATTCATCTATACTATAAAATAATATATACAAAGGAAAGTTAGTGATTGTACTGATTTTATTACTTTTACTAAGTCATTTTATCTTCCCCACACTCAATGCAAAGAAATAAAACATATGAAAAAAAGGTGTGTCCTCATTATTATTCACAATAAAAAGGATCTGCTTCATTCTGCAGGCCTGGCAGAATGTACAAGAGGGAGCACTGCATGGTTCAAGTGGATCAAAGTAACATTTTGATTCTGACCCACCCAACAGAATCTCATGCAGATTTGGTGACTGGACTAACTCCATGGGAGCTGTGATAGACTGAACCCTTTCTGTGATATTCCCGGATCTCAGTAAATAAGACCTATACAAGAAAAGATAGCAATCAATCTGTCCATAAATTGTATCTAGAGACTCTTTTAGTGTAAGGTAGAAAAGGGGCCCTTTCTTGAGTACTTGGATACAAATATTGTTGTGGCCTTAAGATTGCTACATTGATATTGTGTCTGTTATACTGAAGATAAGGTAGACATCAAAACCACTGCCAGATTAAGAAACTTCTACAACTTGTCTCAATTCTTCAAATAATGGAGCCAGTTCCTTTTCTAGGCTGACAATTAGTCCTAAAACAAAGAGATTAAGAAAATTAGAACATTAGAGAAAAATGTTTCTAAAAAACGTTTTTGACTTGAATTCCCTTTTGTTGTAATTTAGTCACTAAAAAGTTAATAAGACAAAGTTTACTGCCTGTAATGAAAACAAAGAATTCTAAGTAAGCAAAACATCTTATACTCATTACGACATTTACATATAATTCCATGTTTAAAAGGAAGTTTAACGATGAATCTGGACGACAGTGTAGTCTAGAAATTAGTAGATTTAGCTTCTTTTTAGTTTACCAGAGTGAAAAGTTATATATTTTAGACACTGCTTGTTTCATATTCAAATAAATAAGGATCTTCCTCTGTCTCAAAGATATTAAAAGCATCAGAATTCTCAAGGAAATGTTCTAAGCACTAAAATATAATTCTGTATATGATCATAATTTGAAACAACCAATGATTTAGTATGTGATGGTGATTTATCACAACTGAGGTTTAATATACTTAAAATATTGACACCACTACTATCCTATATAGGGGTGGGCAAAATTAGGCTTACAGCTGTAAGTATGCAAAACAGTTTATTCTAGTATTATTTACTTATTAATTATTGCATTATTTATTTGTATTATAACTGTAAACTTACTTTTGCCCACTCCTGTATAATTTACCAAGTGTTTTCACATTTATATTTTATAGCTTCAAAAGATTTAGAAAATGGCCCGGCTGGTGTAGCTCAGTGGATTGAGTGTCGGCCTGCAAACTAAAGGGTCGCCGGTTTGATTCCCAGTCAGGGCACATGCCTGGGTTGTGAGCCAGGTCCCCAGTATGGGGCACGCGAGAGGCAACCACACACTGATGTTTCTCTCCCTCTCTTTCTCCCTCCCTTCTTCCCAGTCTAAAACTAAAATAAGTAAAATCTTAAAAAAAATAAAAAAATTAGAAATGGAAAAGACCTATTAGATCGTCAAATCTAAACCTCTCATTTTAAAGATCAGAAATCTAAGGACTGGCTTCTATGACAGAGATAGAAACAGAACTTGCTCAAACAGCTTGGGAAGAAAAAAACAGAAAATAAATGTGTAAAGTTCTAAATAGCAGTCAAATACGAAGGAGACAGATCTTAAAAAAAAAATCCCACTTTACCAAATGGAGTAAAAAACTACAATTCAACTGAATACTCTTATTTTACACATAAATACCCATGAAGGCTACTGGATACAATGAGATCTTACTATCCTCTATAGAAAGTATAGCTCCCTAATGCTTGTTCTCATTTCTTCAACCCTCAAGAAGATGATTACGTCTATCCTATTCCTGCTCTTCACATTCATCTTGCTCAAAATCATTCAACATTTTAAAAATTTCTGATAGACTGCTCTACATGGAATTTAACTCATCCTTGGCGATTTTATGTTTTGTTTGGTTCTCTACTCTTTTTTCCTTAAGCTGTTTTAATGTGAGCAAAATGTAGCATTCAAAAGGTAAAGATAACATTTCATTTTCTATGTTAAAGGATAACTTACCCACACAGGCTTCTCATCTGAACTACAAAATAACCCCATAAGATGATGAAAGCAGATATTAGCTCCATTATAAAGATATGGAAAACAGAGCAAGGACTAGAATGTGGGTGTGGCCCACAAAGTCAGTTTTTAAATTTTTACCCTAAAACTACTGCTCCTATTATATTAAGCTGCTCAGATATGGTATCACAAAGAATTAAAACCTCTACTTAAGGTAATTAAAACACACCTGTATTGGCATTGCTGCTGGCTATGAAACTCACCACCAAAGGTAAACGATTAAATTGAACCACCTAAAAAGAAAATAAGATCTAAATAATATGTTGTATTGCGAAAAGGCAGTATAATTCAATGAACCATCTTAATCTTTCAAAAAACTTGTAAATGGTCAATGTGTACGATACCAGCCCAACATCACAGCATTACATCATGAAATATGAAAGAGTTGAAAATAAGTATTTTCATAAAATAGTTAGTGATTATTTCTTAGACACAATACCATTTAGCCTGGAAAGTTTTTAAGGTGGGACTGTGTCTTCATCTTTTTATCTCTAAAGAGCAGCAGTGTCGATTACATAGTAAGGGCTCAATAAAAATTTAATTGTTAAATGGCTAATGGAATTGTTTCTCAGTCATTCAAGTAGTTGTATCCTCATGATTTTTCTGCCTATGTACCACTATAACTTAAACAAATTTAAATTAACTTCAAAATAACTATCTTTAACTTAGCTTCAATCTAATCCTTACCCATAAAGTTAAAGGTCAGATGGGTTGGTTACCTTTTGCCCAATATACATTAAAATATACAACTTTTAAAATAAAAGATGTTACTTATGTATCATCAGTAGTACATACATCATACTTTGGCAAGCATTGCTCTAAAACACAAGCAATTAAATTATTTTAAAGAAAATGCAGCTGGACACTTATTACATATGTATAAATAATATTTATTTTATTTACCAAATTAAAGAATTAGCTGAAATACCAAATTTAAATAACTTATCATTTGACTTTAGAGAGAAATTTTCTTCTGTCACAAGTGACACTTGAGAAATCACAGTTGCTAAGCTAAGGGCACCATCTACTGGAGGTAATAGTTACCTGACATACTCTTTTCAGGATAACATTATTATTAAATCTTTTTAACTACTTTCCCACAGTAACTAATTCCTGGTGTAAAATGTGAAGAAAACCACTACAGTATAACATAACAAATTTGAAGGCTAAGATTTTAAAATTCTACCCCTTCAAAACTCAAATTTAGAATGATAACACAAGCTATTTTATATAGAAAACAAAACAATAATAGTTGAAATCAGCAAACCACTCAAAAGTTATGAACTTACCTGGTAGGTATTATAATAACAGATGATACTTTTATTTTTTGAAAGTCCAAGTTTGCTCCCTTGGTCTGTTGCAAGGGCAAAAGTAGATAAGAAACCAGGTCTCAAAGCATGCTCTGGGGCATTATCATTGGCCACTAGAAATACAAATAAGTAAAAATTATGCAGTGAACATGGTAGAAATAAGAATTACAGCACTTTTAAAAACATGTATCTGTAAAAATATCAAGCATAGGGTTCTGCTTCCAATATTTAAAATGATATCACCAATTGGGTCTCATAAACTTAGGTGATAAAACCTGCTCAGAAGTTGGATTATTTTGTTGAAAGCCTTCATTACAGAACTCATAAAAGTCAAGTGACTTGCCCACAAGCCACCAGTTTTACGGTGGGCTAGAAAGCACACCGGGCCACACATCAGGAGATGATGGGTTCTAATATTATTTTTGTCACTGACTCACACTGCAGTTTTGGAATGAAAATGTACTCTTGGCACATGACCATCTTTGCTTATAAATAAACAAAAACAAAAAAACCCCTGATTTAAAAATTTCCTTTCAGCTCTAAAGTTTAAAATTACCTGACATGTATGATAACCCCAGGTGGAAAATAAATTGGTAACACAATGTATAGAACATTATTTAACCTTTCTTTGGTAAAGCTATTAAAGCTATTACAGTCCCCGTATCACTATACACATCCATTCAGATGATACCAGATGGTAGTAGTAATAATGGTCTTCATATACACTGACTGTGACATCAAATACACTTAAAAAAAAAAAAAAGGCTGAAATTAGATAAAATTTTTCTTGGTTAGTAAGCTCTTTTTCTTTTATCTTTTGGATGTTATCTTTTAAATTCTTTTTTAAAAGTATATATTATTGCTTATGCTATGATAGTTGTCCCAATATTTTTCCCCATTGTCTCCCTCCACTTAGTAACCCCCTTCACTCCAACAATCCCTCTCTTAGTTCATGTCCATGGGTCACACATGTAAGTTCTTTGGTTTCTCCATTTCCCATACTGTTCTTAACATCCCATCTATTTTGTACCTGCCAATTATGCTTCTTAATTCCTGTATCTTTCCCCCATTCTTTCCCTGCCCCCTCCTTACTGATAACCCTCCATGTGTTCTCCAAATCTAGGATTCTGTTCCTGTTCTAGCCATTTGCTTAGTTTTTTAGATTCAGTTGTTGATACCTGTGGGTTTGTTGTCATTTTAATGTTCCTAATTTTGATCATCTTCTTTTTCTCAGATAAGTCCCTGTAACATTTCATATAATAAGGGCTTGGTGATGAGAAATTCCTTTAGCTTTACCTTGTCTGGGAAGCACTTTATCTGCCCTTCCATTCTAAATGATAGCTTTGTTAGATAGAGTAATCTTGGTTATAGGTCCTTGCTTTTTATCACTTTGAATATTTCTCACCAGTCCCTCCTTGCCTGCAAAGTTTCTTTTGAGAAGTCAGCTGATAACTCTTATGGGAACTCCACTGTAGGTAGCTCTCTTTTCTTGCTGCTTTTAAGATTCTTTATCTTTAACCTTTGGCGTTTTAATTATGATGTGTCTTGGTGTGGTCCTCTTCGGGTCCAACTTGTTTGGGACTCTCTGTGCTTCATGGACTTGTATATCTATTTCCTTCACCAAATTAGGGAAGTTTTCTTTATTTTTTCAAGTAAGTTTTCAATTTCTTGCTCTTCCTCTTCTCCTTCTGGCATCCCTATGATTCAGATGTTGGCCCTTCTGGAGATGTTCCAGAGTCTTCTTACTCTCTCCTCATTTTTCTGAATTCTTGTTTCTTCATTTTATACTGGTTGACTGTTTATTTCTTCCTTATGTTCCAAATTGTTGACTTGAACCCTGACTTCCTTCCCTTCACTGTTGGTTCCCTGTGGATTTTTCTTTATTTCCCTTAGCATAGCATTCATTTCTTCCTTTATGCGTCTGCCATACTCAGTGAGTTCTCTGAGCATCCTTATCACCAGTGTTTTGAACTTTGCATCTGATAGATTGGCTATCTCCATTTCACTTAGTTCTTTTTCTGGAATTTTGATCTGTTCTTTCATTAGGGTCATATTTCTCTTGTCTCCTCAATTTGGCAGCCTCCCTGTGTTTGTTTCTGTGTATTAGGTAGAGCTGCTTTGACTCCCTGTAAAAGGCTCATGTTACATTGTAAGGGGCAGAGCTTTGGGTATTCACCAGGCAAGGGCAACCCACTTGGCCACTATGTGACAGTGTACGTGCGGGAGGGGTTAGAGAGGGAACAATGCCGATTGCTCGGCCCTCACCCCATTTCCAGTCATTTCACCTACTTCTCATATGAGAAGTTGCCTCCTAGCTGTTGCCCTGGTGGTGGTTCCCACGGTGGGTGAGTTTGCAGTCATTCTAGGACAATAGGAGCTTTTGAAAAAAACCCTCCTGAGAGACCAGCAGTTTCTTCTACTATCCTAACCCCCACTGGTTTTTATGGCCAGAAGTTATGTGGCTTTATTTTTCTGGCCATGGAACCCAGGGCTGTATGGTCCAGCTTAGGGCTGGGATCACTAGCTCCCCAGGTGTCCCTCCTGTTTTTATTTGCCACATATGAATGTGGGATTGCCTGGTCTGCTGGCCACCACTGCCGCCTCACCAACACCTTGCTGTTGCTGCCTTACTACCACCACATCACATCCTCTCCACACCAGCTCGTCTCTGCCCCTCCTACCTATCTGCATGAATATTTCTTCTTTAAATCCTTAGTTGTCAGACTTCCAGCCAAGATGGAGGCGTGGATAGATACACTTTATTTCCTCACACAACCAAAAGAAGGACAACAACAAATTTAAAAACAAAAAATAACCAGAACTGCCAGGAAACAGAACTGTATGGAAGTCTGACAACCAAGGAATTAAAGAAGAAACATTCATCCAGGCTGGTAGAAGGGGTGGAGATGGGAAGCAGGGGTGGAGAGGATGCACGGCAAGGCTGAAACACCAGCAAGAACAACTGGAGAGTGAGAGAGACCATGCGACCCAGGGTTCTGGCGCAGGAAAAGAAAGCCTCAAATCCTGTACCAGTAAAAACCTGTGGGGTTTGTGGCAGCAGGAGAAACTGCCAGTTTCACAGGAGTTTGTTTGAGAGATCCACAGGGTCCTAGAACATACACAAACCCACCCACCCAAGAATCAGCACCAGAAGGGCCCAATTTGCTTGCTGGTAGCAGGGAATTGACTGAAAGCTGGCCAAGAGCCAAGCAAGTGGCATTGTTCCTTCTTGGACCCCTCCCCCACATACAGCACCACAAAGCAGTGACATGGGTTGCCCTACCCTGGTGAATACCTAACTCTCCGCCCCTCACAGTATAATAGGTGCACCAAGACCAAAAAAAAATATGGTCCAAACGAAAGAACAGATCAAAGCTCCAAAAAGAGAAGTAGGCAATGAAGAGATAGCCAACCTATCAGATGCAGAGTTCAAAACACTGGTAATCTGGATGTTCACAGAAATGGCTGAGTATGGTCACAAAAGGAGGAAAAAGTGAACACTATGCAAAGTGAAATAAAGAAAAATATACAGGGAACGGAAACTGGGACTCAAATCAACAATTTGGAGCAGAAAGAATAAATATTCAACCAGAACAGAATGAAGAAACAAGAATTCAAAAAAATGAGGAGAGGCTAAGGAACCTCTGGGAGAACTTTTAATGTTCCAACATCCAAATCATAGAGGTACCAGAAGGAGAAGAGGAAGAGCAAGAAATTGAAAACTTATTGAAAAAATAATGAAGGAGAACTTCCCCAATCTGGCAAAGGAAATAAACTTCCAGGAAGTCCAGGAAGCTTAGAGAGTCCCAAAGAAGATGGACCCAAGGAAGCACACACCAAGGCACATCATCATTACATTACCCAAGATTAAAGATAAAGAGAGAATCTTAAAAACAGCAAGACAAAAGGGGAGCATTACCTACAAAGGAGTTCCCATAAGACTATCAGCTGATTTCTCTAAAGAAACCTTACAGGCAAGAAATAGCTAGAAAGAAGTATTCGAAGTCATGAAAGACAAGGACCTACATCCAAGATTACTCTATCCTGCCAAGCTACCATTTAGAATGGAAGGGCAGATGAAGTGTTTCCCAGATACAGTAAAGTTAAAGGAGTTCGTCATCACCAAGACCTTATTATATGAAATGTTAAAGGAACTAATCTAAGAAAAAGATGATGATCAAAACTATGAACAGTAAAATTACAACAAACTCACAACTATCAACAACTGAACCTAAAAAAACAAAAACAAACTAAGCAAACTGCCAGAACAGGAACAGAATCATAGAAATGGAGATCACATGAAGGCTTATGAATGGTGAGGGGAAGGGAGGAGAATGGGGGAAGAGGTACATGGAATAAGCATAAATGGTAGATACAAAATAGACAGGGGGAGGTTAAGAATAGTATAGGAAAGGGAGAAGCCCAAGAACTTATATGTATGATCCATAGACATGAAGTGGGGGAATGATGGTGGGAAGTGGGGTATAGCACGGAGGGGAACGAAGGGGAGAAAAAATGGGACAACTGTAATAGCATAACCAGTAAAATATATTTTTAAAAAAAATCCTTAGTTGTCGAACTTCCATAGTTTGATCTTCTGGCAGTTCTGGTTGTTTTTTGTTTTGAGGTTAGTTGTGACCCTTCTCATGGTTGTGCGAGGAGGCAAAGCGTGTCTACCTGTGCCTCCACTCTTGGCTGGAAGTCAGCAAGGCCTTCATTAGGTGAAAATTTCTTATTAGATTCTAGTTAACTAAAGTAATTGTAAAGTTAAATATATTTTAAAATTTCCAGTAAAGTAGTAGAATATCAAGAAAGATTAAACAACCAATATATGTTGATTCAAATGTATGAATGTTTATCCTAAACTACTGATAAAATATATATTTGGGGGGGGGGTCTTTGTGCATAATAAATTTAGCTGCATAGATGCCCAGCCTTATCACTTAGATTTACTAATGGTTTATATTATACTATAAAATGTGTTTAAAGGGAAACTGGGCCTGTGATAAATCCACACTCTGAGTGGTAACAAGATACATTTAACATATAATAAGTTATAAGCTTCAACACAGCCTTCAACATAAAAGCAAACATTTCCCCCAAATTAAGACCATCTCCTAAATTTATTAAAACAGGTTTCATGTGCTTGTTTCTGCACTACTCAGATATAAGTACATTTTTATTCTAAAGCAAACATGACACTGGCACGTTAAGTACTCAGTTTTACCTTTAATAACAGGCACTCCATCTCTGTCTGACACAACAATAGCATGGAGCCCTTCAACACTAGAAAGGAAAAAAAAAGTTAAAATACTGTAAAACATTTCACTTTTTGAAAAAATATATATCAAAGTCATAATAGTAATTTTCATGTATATTTCTGAAAAAAACATGGAAATACAATTATCGACAGCATAAGCTCTACTGTGTGCCAAAACTTTTCCAGAAATTGAATAAGTATGTATTACTGATATGTTTCAAATCTTTATAATTTTATGTAGTTTATTCAGAAAGATCTAAACATAGCTGATTCTCCATTAAAATTGCTAATTATTCTATGGTTTACAAAACTATGAGGTTATCAGCAATGGTAATAACAAAGACTTTTTCTTTCATTCACGCTAATAACAAATGTCCACTATTTGTGGCACTATTCACAATACCATGCTAGGCAAAAACAAATATACTGCCTTCACAAAACTTACAACCTATAATCGGGGTGGGGACTGATTTAGACAGGTGGGTCAGGGAAGGCTTCCCTGAGGAAGTTACAGCTCAGCTTAGATGTTATGGCATGAATTAAGAGAAAGGCAAACAGGTCTCTAAAGTGAAGGAACTGGACGGGAAGACTGAAGGTGCCGCAGCAATCCTGTCAGCCATGCCTATGTAAGGAGCACTAAGCAGAATGGTCAAGACTATGTATCTGAAGTTAAAAAGACCTGGGTTCCATCCAGGCCCTCCTGCTTACTACTGGTGCTACCGTGGGCCAATTATACTATCTCTCTAAGCCTCAGTTAACAATCGAAAATGAAGATAAGTGTACTTTCTGGCTATTGTGAAATTAATAAAATAATACACATAGAAGCTGGTTACAGAGTTTACATTAAAAAATATTATTAATACCAGGGTATCATCTGTGCTTCCCTGACAATGACATAACTTATCACTGCAGTTTAAGTATTAAATTAGTGAGAATCCCTAGAGCACAAAAATACAGTGTTAAAAATTATAATGAGAAAACAACCTTTCAATATTTACGCAAAACCTAGAGCCTTGTAAATATCTTGTAACACATGGAGATTGCAGTTCGGAACTATGCTCAGTGTTGCTACTATGTAACCCAGAAGTATCCATTCCTTATTGGGTTAATCTTAATATTTTAACTTAGGAATGAAGAATATTCATATTAACTTAGGTTAATGAAATTAATTTTTAAAAATCCCATTGTCAAAAATATTTCAGTCAGAGAAGTGTTACTGCCATTTGAGGAGAAAATGTTACAAACAAAGCCATTTATCTACCTCACATTAAAAATAAGAATGATGAAACAATGTGTATAAATACTTACTAGTGTTATTTTCTATTATCATTCAATCCTAAAATAAGCAATGGATTAAAACATGCCCTATACACAATACATAAAACAAATATAGTCTTCTAAGTTAAAAACTAGGTTACATAAAAATATATCCTGCAGATACTTGGACAACCACACATCACTTTGTGCAGTTATCAACAACACCGTCTCTTAAAATATTTCAACAGAAAAAGACTGGAAACCTAACTATCCATCAAGAAGAACAGGTTAAATAAGTTATGACACACATATGCAATGGAATACTCTGTAGACACAAAAAAGAAGCAGCTCTTTATGTATTGGGAAGGACTGATCTCAAAGTTACAGATGTTACATAAAAAGAACACACCGTTTTGAATAGCGCGTACAAGAAACAACTTATACAATAACACAGGTAGGCACATGTATATGTTGCAACAGACTAAATGTTTGTGTCACCCCCAAAATTCATATATTAAAACCAAATTCCAATGTGATGCTATTTGGAGGTGGGGCCTTTGGGAGGTGATTAGGCCGCAAGGGTGGAGCCCACATGAATAAGGACTTAGTGTCCTTACAAGAAGATAGAAAGCTAGCTGGCCTCCTTCCCTTTGTCAGGATATGTGAAGTCTGTAATCTGCAACCCTGATGAGGACCTTCAACTGTTACCCACCATGTTGGTACCCTGGTCTCAGACCTCCTGCTTCCAGAAGTAGGAGAAGTAAATTTCGGTCATTTGTAAGAAATATTCAATCTATGGTACCTTGTTATAGCAGTCAAATTGAGACCTCTGTGTATACATGTAAATGTGTGCTTATACACGTTTGCCTGTAGGTAGCACTGGAAGCCTATGAGAGTGAAACTCTGTGACTGAAGGGCAGTGATAAGAAATTTCTCACTCTATGTCCTTCAGTTAACTTTTGAATATTGAACTTTATGAACGTATTGCCCAAAAACAAGCAAATTAAAAAATGGGTAAAAGAGTACTACAAAAAGTGTTTTAAAAATCTGTGCCACCATAGGTAGATTCTTTTTTCTTTTTACATTAATTAATTAAATGCCAACTAATGCACCAAAGGTAGAGGTAGAAATAAAAAGACGTTCTTTTAAATATATTTTAAGTTCACAGAGATAAATATTCAACAAAGCAGAAAAATTACTCACATATTTAGCAGTAACCACTTAAAGGAATCAGGCCACAAATATAAAAGGCATATCCAATTACACACATAGGCAAAAAAGAATAACATAAATAGATTTTTACTAATAGCTGAAAATAACTATGATAAACTGATAGGTATACTATACTTTTAGAATAAATTAAATTTTAGGAAATATTCTGCAGAAATCTAAAGCTTACACTTACTAAAACATTTTTATTCCAAAAAAAAGCAAATGTTACATTAGTAATGAAAGACATCATACTTAGTTTTATTCATATAATGATGAAACATTTCATTATTTTAAAATACAATGTTGTGACTATTTAAGCCTGAGACTGCTTGGGTCACAAGTAGATTTTGAAATATAAATCCAAGAACTGTATTTAACAGAGAATGTTTTAAAAGGAACAAAACCACATCCCATTAATATCTGTAGTTGTCTGACTTGGTTGAGAAGCACACACTACATTTAAAAGCATGGACACACAGCTCTGAAGCCGGGCTGCCTGTGTCCAGCCCCTTAACTTTTACATATGTCTAGCAACAAATCGAAGTATGTATTCTAGTATTTTAAGTGTAAGTGTTCAATATTATTATTTTTTCATTCTTTCGGCTCTTGGGATGCAATACGCCTACTTTGAAGAAGAAATCATCATGAATGTGAATCACACTGGCCTCAGTCATTATGGAAATAAAAAACCCACATGGAACTAATCCTTTTCCTTCCATTATAAAACAATTTTCACTATGTTTTTAACATCAACTATGCTTCTGTTTCTGTATTTTGTCATTGGTGTGATATTGCCCTCACTCCCACCATCACCACCAATTTTAGCATCTTTCAATATGCTAAGTCTCTAAGAAGACAAATACAAATAAATACAAAAAGCCCTCATTTCTGTAAAGTTCCAATTTGGAAACATTTTAATTATCAGTTTAGTTAAATAATACCATTCTCTCTCAACAGCACGCATCAAATTTCAGTTAAGTATAGTATATTAACTGAATAACTCTATAAAGTACAAACTTCACTAACTCTTTAGTTCAAAAATCACTGTGTTAATAGCTGTAAGTAACAGACGCTCTGGTGATCAATAACCAGTCACACTGCTTTTTTCTAAGTGTGTTGGTGATTGGTCACTAAACACGTGTTATACAGAAAGCACAGCATGTACTTTTATCTCATCCAATGATATTAAAAAATAATTGAAATAAGGGCAATAAAGATGAAATAAAGCAAAGAAATGAAAAGTGATAATGTTGGAAGTGAAATTTGATTAGAAAATAAGTGGAGTTAAAAAAAGAAATAGCTGACTGACAGAATGTTATTATCATTTTCTGCACAAAATGTGCAGCCAGAGGAACTTAGCAAAGGTGGACTTATTGACATAAATGAGAAAGTGGTTGTGATAAAAAGGATAAAGATATTCCAGAGGAAGTGTCACTGGCAAAAAAATAATTCACGTTAAGGAACTCTCCAAGAGATATTTCACAACAGTGAAAGCGCAAAGGACAAAATGTTGAAAGCTAATCCAAACTTCGGAGTATGCCAATTTGCCATGGCACAGAAAAGCTGCCTATTCCTCATCTTAACGGCATAGCCTTCATAAGATTTTTACAAAGAAATAAATATACTCTAATTCTCGATGTTTATATTGTGCAAAGCTAGGACTGCCTGTATTGCTAATCATTAGGCTGAGTACAGAATCAGCAGACAGTATTAAGAGGAAAAGAGTAAAAATTAATTTAAGTATTGCATTAACATAAAATTGATAGTAACAATTAAACAACTGTTTAACACCCCAATAGTGTCTTACTTCTGAATACATAACAAAAACATAGATAAATCAAAACCAGAAGATGATACCATTAATTTTTAATGGTCGGTAATCAGAGTAAAGGCACCAGTAAATAGGTAAGTTACACCAAACAATTCAAGAAAAAAAATCCAAACGAGGTTTTCTTCCCCCACCTCCAGAAATAAACTGACATCTAAAACCTTTTTAGCTTCAAACAGGTTTGGAGGGTAGAAATTATTTTTTTAATTTTAAAAATTTAAAAAATAACATATTCTGCTATATTATCTCAAGGGTTATTCAGTTATTCTGGAATATGATAATGGATGTTTCAAGTTACATTCTTCTCTCTCACACCCTTAATTCTAAGGTATCATTTTACATTAAGCTAAATGTGAATTTTAATTCAACTAAAGTGACGAAGTCGTTTTAATCAGCAAACTTTCTAAAGTGAAATTTGCTCTCCTCAATACAAGACCCTAATTTATAAAATGGTACATCAAATGGCCTGCATGGAGGCTAAAGAAAGCCTTTTGAGTATTCCAAGTATAAAGTGCTGCCTAGGTCTCGCATGTTGGGTTATGTTTAGACTTAACAATTAGGTCTTAAAAGCAATGTTAAAAGCAAAGACTAGCCCTTGCTAGCATGGCTCAGTGGATTGAGAGCCAGCCTGCGAACCAAATGGTTGCTGGTTTGATTCTCAGTCAGAGCACATGCATGGGTTCTGGGCCAGGTACCCCAGTAGCCGATGCGTGAGAAGCAACGACACACTGATGTTTCTCTACTTCTCTTCCTCCCTTTACCTCTCTCTAAAACAAATAAATAAAATCTTTAAAAAAAAGAAAGTAAAGACAATTTCTTAAGTTTTTTTCCCCTTAAAATTACTCTAACTACTTCAAAGTATAATCCAGTAAATTACTATCATAGTATATTTTAAAGAACTCTAACATGGCAAGGAATGAGTTCTAGCCCTCTGGAATCCACGAGCTATTTAACCTTAAAGTCTTTTAAGGCCTCATGTTATTACCTGCAAATTCAAAGGACATCATTTATGCTATCTAGAGCTATATTAAGTATTTATAGTGCAAAACAATAGCATAATATACACACAATATTAGTCTCAAATAATAAAATACTACATAAAACTAACATGTTATGCAGAATTTATTTAATGATAAATTAACAATTTTTTACCTTGGTAACTTTTTATACAGGAATCGCTTTAGGTCCTGAAAGAAGAGAGTAAAAAAATCATATAACAACATGCCTTGTACTAATTCTCTAGATCCTGTCCTATTCATATTCCAGGTACCTTAAGTAATCATTCATAACGTTTCTTGTTTCTGTTTTCTTTCTCTTTCTGATTTCAACACATTAGTTGTGTGACTTGAAGCAAGTTAACCCTTTTCTCTAAACCTCAGTTTCATTATTTGCTGAGTAGGAACTATGTCATAAGATAGTTTTAAAAGTTTATTGAGAAAGTGATTAGTGTATCTGCAAATGGGGAACACAAGTATATATTAGCTGTAAAAGTAGATCATACTTTTCATATTATTGCATATTCTGTTGCTACTGGTGTGTTCATTTGAGATTATGAACATCTTTCCACATCTATATATAAACTTTGTTACATCATGTTAACGATCCTGGGTAAGTCGATTTACTTTTCTAAAATTCAATTTCCTCACATGACTAAATATATTATAATGTATGTGAAGTGTTTAGCATGACTAAATATATAACAATGTACATGACGTGTTTAACATGGAACATAATTAGGACAAAAGAAATAGAAGACTATTTTATTTTGTCTCATTACATACTCTCATCGGGGAACTGCACTGACAATCAGGTATCAATTATGAGCTCTGCATAGATAAGTCAGATAGCTGTTGTTTTGAACCTCTAAACCCTACAATTCTTCAAACCTGAACGTTTATTTCATTTCACATTACTACCACCAGTTTATCTTTGCTCTCATTTTAAACATACCAAAAAAAAAAACAAAACCTCAACTCACCATAGCTCATATAAAATCCAAGTTTCCTCAATCATTTTGTTCCTATGAATGGCACTACTGACCCCATTGTTCAGGTTTGCAACTAAGAGTAACATTTAACTCTAACCTCAAATTTGTCACTTTTAAATTATTTGTGAAGTCAAATGTTTTTAAGCTGATCTCTTCTCCTTGTCAACTGACATTACAGTTTATTTTCATTTTATTATTTATGACTTACATTAACGTCTCAATTGGTATGCTGATCTCATGTTTCTATTCCATGCAGTTCTACATAGTGCCAAGAGTCATATTTTCCACTCTAAAGCAATAATTGCAGTGATTCTCAACTTTGGCTATGGGTAACATGAGAAGCATTAACAAACATACACACACACGCGTGCGCACCACTGATGCCTGGGTTGGAGGTGCTCCCCAGATGATTCCCTGTGCAACCAAGGTTGAGAACCAATGTCTGAATGGCTCTCAACTATTTACTGAAGTATGTATAAATTCTTTAGACATCTGAGCCTCTATAATATGGCCTATGACTAACTTTATAGCCCTGCTTCCTATCACCCCCTCATACACATCCTTAGCCCTCACTAAACTAGTGTATTCACAACTCTTCCACATTTACCTCTCCCTTTCCTATCTCTGTAACTCTGCTTAGGCTATTCATTCTATTAATAACATTCTTCCACTCTTATGTTTAAAAAAATTGCTACTCATCATTTAGAGCTAATAACCACCAAATCCTCCAATCGAGCTTTCCCGATAGACACAAACCAGAGGTAATATCTCCTTCTCCTCTGAGTTTTCAGACAAATCTATGATCACTTGCATACTTTTTTTTTAACTGTAGAGCCCTGAAAGAGAGGAATTATACCTTAATCATCGTTATTTCACCTACAATCCTATTATAGAAACCTTTGCAAGGCAGATGCTCAACAGATACAGTACTTAGTGATTTGATTATGCCTGACTAATAAGTTTTCAAAAATACAGGGTCCAGCACAAATAACACCCATTTTTTATTACAAATTTTTATTACAAAATCATAAGCATGTAATTCTGTAACATAAAAATATCACACTCAAGCACAGCATATGACATTTTAGATGAAATGTTCAAATTAAAACTATAAATTATTACACCCATATTTTTACCCCACCAACAGCACTGAAGCAGGCATTACTTCTGCTGGACCCTACATAATGGAAGACATCCAAAAATCAGTGATAAAGAAATAAAACGTTGCTTAATGTTGAAATACATAATATTGCAACCTAAAAAGAAAGTATATTCATTTTAATGCTGAATGACTATTTAGTGTAATGATACTGGGGCCAAACTGCCTGGGTTGGTATTTTGACTCCACAAGTACTAGCTGTGTAACCTGAGGCAAGTTACCTTATCTTTCCGTGCCTTACCATCCTCATTCATAACAGAGATGATAGTGCCTACCTCCTAAAAGCTGTAATAAATGAATAAATGTTCAATACTTAGAACACCCAGCATGTATATAAGCAAAGTAACAGGATGCAAAATATAAACATGAGTATTAATTTCCTGCTGTTTCTAGTAACTAGCACGATTAGGTTGCCTAAACTTAGAATTTGACTTTTATTGATGTGCTAAAGAGACATCAGTTGGAAATCAAGGAAAAATGCTACAGTAAACCTAGAAAGACGGCCATGGCCACTTGCTGAAAGAAAGGATTCCAAGCAGCAAACCACTTTTTTAGAAACTCAAAATGGTAAATGTTCTGAGCCTCCCTTATGTCCGCAGGATTTGGGGAGTGGAAACAGCACCTTAGTGTCCTCTATTCCCATTCCAGGCCCCACTCGGGACCCCAGCAAATCTGTTCATACTAGTCTCTCTCTCTACAGCCTAGAGGAAATAACTGAGGAGGAAGGGGCAAAGCGAAACAAATTTCTACTCGGGAAGCGCTACCTCTCCCCGCCCAGGAGTCTCCAAACTCTCCACCCTCTCCTTACTCTTGTGCAGGGGTGTTAACTCACATCCGCCATGATGAACCCCTTTCTCCCGCAGGTTCAAGAGCCACGCCTGAAAAAGAAACTCCTGGTGACGCTCCCGCCAAGGTTTCCTCGCCCTTCCTACCCCCACCCTAATAAGTGGGATGAGCCCGCGTAAGGCTCTGGCAAGAATCCGAGCCTCTAGGACTCGCGGACACCGAAGGGAGTCGGGAGTTCCCACATACCGATATGGGTAGCCGGTTGCCTTAGCCAACTCCACATCCCCAACCCCCAGGATCTAAGCCCAAACGAAAAGGGTAGGGGCGCCCACTCCTCTTCCAGCTCAGCACCCGCGGGACCCGCAGGGCCGAGGCCTGAACACTTGGCAAAGTAGCTCCGGTTACCCGGCTTTCTGGGCTGCCTAGATCTCCGTACGGCAAGGTTCGTAGCTGTCTGCTGTCACTTCACAGACAGATCCCTCGGAAAGGCGCCGTCACATGACTTGTGACCTCCTCTGTGCTCCAGGAAGCACTCCCTACCCCTTGGACGCTCGGTGACACAGGATTTCCGGCGAGGCTCCGCCGACTGCAGGAGCGCGCGGCCGACGTCTCGCCGCGCCCCGCCCCGCCCCGCCCCGCCCTTCTTTGGTTTTCCGGGGCTGCTGCCTCCGGCGCCTGCGCAGACGCCGAGATGTAAGGCCGTTAAAGCACCCGCATTTGGAGAGAGGATTCTTGTGAGATCGCGGCGACCTACCCCGCCCTGTAAAAAACGTGACAAAGGACGTTTTGGTGCGGGGAATATATGATTTTCATTAATTTTTCGGGGTCCAGTACCTTAAAACCTTTTTATCAGTTGAAAACACTTGAGGGGACTGTGTTGCAAGCTGAACAGCAAGCACCAGATTGCCCTTTATTAGAAATCCCAAAATAAATGCTCAATTTCCTGGTCTCTTGGCTTTCTCCTGTGTGCCATCCACGTCTCTTTCCTCACGGTCTTGTCTAGGTTGAGTTGCGGAGCCATGCGCTGTCCGGGGGTCTCACCGCTAGTTCGCACCTCAGCACGTGGAGACGTTGGCAAACCTTTCACTGCACTCGAATTAGACGACTAGGCCTGTAAGGAGCACCCATACTACTTTTTTGTTTGGTGCCTTACTTGTTTGTGCATTTAACAAAAACCCGCAGTAGGTAGCAGGAAAATGAGATCTACGGGAACGTGTTTACAATTGATCTTCAACTCCAATCCCTAGCAAGAGTACAAAAAGAATTAACTCTAGCCCAAGATGTGAAAAGAATTGGATCCTTATTTCCTGATTATTCCTGAGAAGATGAAATGGGAAACTACAGAGCTCCCAAGTTTACAAATGACTCTTAATTATTACAAGTGAATTTGACAGTTCCATAGCGACTATCATTGAAAATCTCTTCCTTTTCCTTGTTTAAACCTTGTTGATTTCTTAGCATCTGGGACACAGCTATATTTATTTTAGGCCCTCACGCTAGTCGGTGAAACTCTTAAACAATGGCATTTGTCTTTGGTTTCTCTGCTATGTTTTTCTCTTTCCACACTATTTGGAGAGAGTGTCTTAAATCTGCACCTTTTATCTGAGTTTTAGGTTCATATTTTCAGCGGCTTGTTGATAGATATTTCTACGTACATGTCTTACTGTCAGCTCGAACTCAAAAACTTTAAAAGGTTTTCAATAAATCTGTTTCTCCTTATCTATGTCTGTATTCGTTTTGTGATTCTACCAGTTGGGTATCATGTTTGCATTCTCCTCTTCCTTGTGTCCTCTTCCCTAACAATCTTAATTGCATCTATATATTTTTTCAATTCTTCATTCAAACCATTATTCTATTCAGCAAGACTATATCAGTAGCCACTTAATAATGACCAGATAAACCCTCCTAAAACAATACACATCACTGCTGCTCAAACATTTTTTAGTGATGCACCTTTGCAGACTGGCAAAGTTGACAGTCTGGCATTACGCATATCCTATTTTACTTCTGAACTCATTCTAATGTGAATCCTATACACCAGCCAAAATTATTACCTCACTGTTCCATCAGCATGGCTTTTATTTTTCTCACACTGGTTCTGGAGGTTCCTTTCATCTGGAATGATTTCTCTTGTAGGGGAGGAAAGCTTCCTTCTACCCACTTAGGTTTTGTGGCTGGGTCTAAGAATTAATCTGACACAGACAACAGGAGGAAAATCATGCAAATTCATGTATTTTTATATGTACATGGGAATTCTCAGGAGGAAAATGAAGATCCAAAGCCATTAGGCACAAAAGTTTATATACCTTTTTACACACACAAAAATGACAACTTGTGGGGACGTGGTAAGACAAAGGGGCTTAGGCTAGGAGCAGTAGTTGTGGGACAGTGACTTAAATATATGGAACAAAATAGTGAGAGAGAAGGGTTATTTTGGTAGGTTTGCAGAGGTCCACTTCAGCATCAATCCCCAGTATATGGTGTTAGGAATGTTCTCTTCCTAGTAGGAGGAAGGGACCTTTCTCATGGGAAATATTAAAACCTTACTTTAGGTAGAAAAGGGAGGTTAGAGAGCCCTTACTGCATCCTCCATTTCTTAGTACCTTCAGTTCACAAAAGTCCATATGCCAAAATGGCATACTTTGGGGTGGCATTTTCTGAACCCCTTCATTCACTACCTTAGCTATTTAAAGCTTTTTTTTCCTGTAACACCTTCTCATCCATAAAATTCCCCGTTTAATGTTTTTAAATATCAGTTGACATACAATATTAAGTGTACAACATAGTGATTAGACATACTACTTATGGAGTGATCATCCCAATAAGACCCGTGCTCTAATGTATTATTTATTTCGGTTAATGTGCTCTTTATTTATGACTGTTTCTTTTTGTTTTTTATCTCCTTTTTTAATGTTTTCTATCTCTGTTAAAATTCTCAATGAGTACATCTATTCTTCCCCTAAGTTCACTGAGATCCTTATAACCAGTATTTTGAACTCTGCATCTAATAGCATGCTTGTCTTCACTTGTTTAGTTCTTTTCCTGGAATTTTGTCATATTCTTTCATTCAGGACATTTTTCTTTGTTTCCTTATTTTGGCTGACTTTCTGTGTTTCTCTGTATTAGGGAGAACTGCTACCTTTCCTGGTTTTGGCAGAGTGGCTATAAATACGTGTCCTTTGCACCCAGTGGCACAGTCCCCCTGGTTACTTGGGCTAGCTACTCCAGGGGTGTCCCTTGTGTGGGTGGTGTGTGCCCTCCTATTTGAGCCTTGATTTCTGTTGGCACATCAGTGGCTGGAATTGAACCTTTAGGTTGACTGGCTGAGAGGAATGGTTGTAACTACAATGGACAAGCTGTTTTATGGGGGGGCTGACCCCTTGTAGTGGGATTCACTTTAGCAAGGCTCTGATACCTGCTGAATATACCCTCAAAGTATATCATTTGTGGAGCTGGTTGGTTGGTGCTCTGGTGTGGTCTGAAGCTTGCCCTGGGTGTCTTTATTCTGGGTCCTTTGGGAGGGGCTCTGTTGCAGGCCAAGGTCAGCTGCTGTCTGTGCCCAACAGGTGTTAACCTGGTAGGAGTTACAAAGTGATCTGTGGTTGGTTGCCACCTGTGTTGGGCTTGGAGGCATCACGGAGAGGCTAGGCCATGCACTGAGGCTGACTACCACTGCCCGACCTGGAGCTGCTTAGCAAGAGCTCCAGGGCACACCGAGGCCAGCTGCTGCTTGTTCGGTTTGCGGACCTTTGATTTTTTCTTCCCCCTGCATGGGCCAAGTTAGGCCAGTTGAGTGGAGAATCCACTGGAAGAGGTTTGAGCTGGTACATCGGTTGGGTGGGTCAAGGTCTCAGAGGATCATCAGATGGACTGAATGGTGTTAGCCAAGTTAATGGAGAGCTCAGATATGGCCCCTGCCTGCACCTACCAGCTCTGTGGAGGGAGGGCTCAACAAAGGAACAATGGTGTCTGTCAACACTTCCATCCCTAAAGAGCTGCCCTGACCCGTTCCTCCAGCCCTCGCCCTGAAGCTTGTCCATTCAGCTCCTCAGTGTCTCTGGTGATTTTTGAATTGCTGCCCCAGCGCTGGAGTGCAGAGCAAGGGAATTTGCGAGTTAGTCTGTGCATAGTGCCTTTTAGTCCTGCACTGCCTTAGTCTCCAGTAGCCTTCAATATTAGCCGGAATCCCCACTGTGTTTCACAGCCAACTGTTGTGGGGACTTCTCTTCTAGGTTTTGGAATACCGTATTGAGGATCCTAGAGTGGGGATGGGACCCCTTGCTCCTCAGGGGGCAGACCTCAGCCAGCAACCAAGATGTTTCTTAAACGTCATATTATGGGTTTGGGAATTACCCATTCTGTATCTTTCTCCCACCAGTCTCAAATTGGCTTCTTGTTTATATCTTTAGTTATATGAATCCCATTCAGCTAGTCTTCAGGTGATTCTCAATGATGGTTCTTTTGTAATTTAGTTGTAGTTTTGATGTGGTCGTGGGAGGAGGCGAGCAGTGTTTACCTACTCTGCCTTCTTGACAGGAAGTCCACCCATCACATTCTTTTGAATGCTACTCCCTATTACCAAGAATAATTTATATATTTTTGTGCATAATTATGTCACAGTCCTACTAGTTTGTTTCCCTAATGAGACCATAAGGCCTAGAGGGCTGGGTCACTTTATATTTTTTTTGTTTCTTGTCTAAGTTTCTTGCACTCAGCCGACCCTCATTCAACACTTGTGGACTCAAAGTGATTCTTAGACGATTAATACTGGTGCTGTCTAAAACTTATTCCTCCATCACCATTCCCTCCAGCCAAGTTTAGGTGCAAATAAAAATACAAACTCCAGGAAGAACTTCTAATTTCTGGAAGTGCTACTTTTTATTTTAACAGAATTCTTCCTGTTAATGACCATAATAAAGGGAAGTTGACCTGGAAAATATTGCTCATTTTTTTCTTCCTTTTGAGTGACAAAAAGGGAGACCATAGTTTTCCAAAATCTCCAACCACTATGTCCTCAGATTTAAAGAACTAATGAGATTTCTATTTCCCAAGTGTGGTGATTTCTGAATTACAGCATGTCAGTGGGAGAGGTTCTATGTTCTCAGATTGATGTGTCTGCATTTACACATTAATACCACTGCTGTTAGTTTAGGACTAGGGGAAATATTTATTGGCCTAAAAGATTATCAGCACTACATATCAGTTTTCCAAAGTGGGGTGGACCAGATGACTCCTCATGTTCAGGAATAAAGTAGTAGAAATTGTACATATACACCCACAACATTTTTATCTCATCATCCAAATTTTCTATTATGTATACAGCATGTAAGTATATTATATAGTTAATAAACATACATGTTAAACTTCAAACTTTGTTATATCATAGTCTTTGTTTCTGCTTCCGTTTAGCTTAAATTTCTCTTAGCTATTATAAATAGCAGAGATCTCTAATTCTTTACATTCTTCTTTCCTATCAAAAACTCAAATTATCTGGATTTTGTTGTGTGGAAAATTCTAGTTGGTTCTCAAACTCATATGGAGAGAAGAGTCTTACAGACTTCAACATACAAAAATGAAAATTTTATCACTTAAGACTGTCCAAGCTGGATGTCTAACTAATTTTGATTCTGGTTATTGTTTGGGATATGGCCATTAAGAATTAAATGACAAGGTCAGAGGCAATAACTTTCTCTTTCATGCTACCATCCGCTGTCATCACACCCAGGACTTACACAGTCACCTCAGAAATCTCTAATTCCCCTATCTCTAGTTTACATCCAATATTCAGAGGACTCACTCATTTGTCATCTTAAAACTGCCCTACCACCTTTAGTGCCTGACACAACCCAAAGTTTGAATGAGTAAGTTAGTATTCTCCATGCCTATCCCTACGCTGTTGCCTTATTTGTAAATTCTGTTACCAACCTAGGACCCACAAAAATCCCACTTATTCGCTAGTCATCTGATTCAGTGAAAATGACTTCTTAAAACTGTATTCTTCCTAGGCCTCTTTTTCTCATTCTTCCCTGTCCACCCCACTTTAACAAAATGCCTATTTCTTCAAGAAAATGAAAGCCATACCATTATCCCACCAACACTACATATCTACCTGCATTTGTACCCATCATCTGTGCATTCCCTTCTGAAAGAATGGTGATGGTGCCTCTTAGTTAAAGCAATTCTTCCATCTTGACAGTGGATCCTATATTCTCTGGACACATCATGTACTCAATGCTGTTATCTCTTTTTCTCTATCTTCACTCTTTCACTTTCTACTTGTCCCTTTATACCAGAATAAAAAATTAGTTAAGATAGTCTCCCATGTAGTAAGTAGTAAGGTCTCATGTAATAAATAATAGAAAAAAAAAGCCTTCTTTAGAAAGCACATCGTCTCCCAGCTACCACCCTTCGTCTCTATTCCCTCTATAGCCAAATTTTTGAAAAGTTTTAAATTGCTGCTTCCATTTATCCAAAATCCAATCAATCAAATACTTCCCTTGATTCTACCTTCTGAATATCTCTCAAAATCACTTACTTCTCTATACTCTTACTCTGGTCCAAGCCATGGTCATCTCCCCTTTGACAATTTCCTATCCCTCTTACATTCACTTTTGCCCTCTACTCTTCTCCACATAGCAATGAAAATGATACTTTAAAAACTCAAATCTCATCATATAACTCCTTCCTGAAAAACCACAAAGGTTTTCTACTGACTTACGATAAAGTCCAATTATCATCTTCATGGTCTTATGGAATCTGGCCCTTATTTTAATTCTCTAACTTGCCCTGGCTTCCTTATGCCATAATCACACAAGTTTGTTTCCATTGCCATAAAGTTTCTATGACATTAACAATTTAACACACTCTGCCCCAAACATTTCTCTAGAATTCACCTCACTCGTACTCTCATCTTTTGGGCGTCAGCTTCCACTCACTTTGTCGGAGAAATCTTCCCAAAGTAGGTTTAGTCTTCTAGATATATGCTGTCACTGTACCTTGCACTTTTCTTTGTGGCATTCATCATAATTATAATTAGTTACTTGACATTTACCTTCCTTGACAGATATAAACTTTGTAAGGTTTTTTTGTCTTGTTCAGTGATTAATTCCCAGTGCTCAGCTCCCTGCCTGGGACATAGCAGGCGTTCATACAGTTACTGAATGGTTGAAAGAAAGAAAGAATTCATGAGGAATATAAAACACGATAACAAATCCTGTAGAGTGAGAAGAGACCTTTTATTCATATATTGAGATAAACTGCAGAGACTGAAAGACAAAAAAATCATAAATCATTCAGCAGAACATTCATTAAAAATAAAATTCATTTTCTTTAAGAGTTCTCACACAGAAAATTTTTATATAAGTCTGATGTACCATTAAATATTTTACAAATCAGACATTTCATTTTTAAATCTAATTGTATAATTTAGAATGCACTATAGACAAAGTTTACATTTCCTTTACCAGTTTCACTTCATTTAACTAATACAAGGCTTCCATTAAAATTCCATCACACCTTGAAAATTACCTGCATCTTTTAAAAACACGATTTAAATGTAAAGTCTATGTAGCAATCCAAAAACAAATATGTAAGAAGCATTTCTTAATACAAATAAGTTACAAAATATCATTTATGTGTGAGTTTCTTCTCATTGGCATAGTTATCCAACTCAGAACAATTCATTTTGAAATTGATGCTTAAAATACTCCAATGTCACTGAAAAGCTCCCACCATTTTAGGGTGCTCTTAAGTGGCAAAGCAGGACATAAGATTGGAATGTCCCGATTACTGTGCTGAGGGGAATGAGACTTGCTCATATTCATGCTGGGTGTCATCTGCTATGCTGCTACTAGACAGCTTGGCAACCAGTATTCCCAATTTTCAATAACAAATTAAACTAAGACATTTCAAGGAACACTTCTTACCACCTACGTATTTCCAGATTGCTAGATATCGGAAGATACAATTATTTGAAGGATGGGCCTTACAACAGGAACCTGTTTTAAAATATGAGAAATATCGGCAGAAAGAATTCACACCAATGAAATTCTGTGGATTGATTTTCAAAGTTAGAAATAAGAATATCCACTGCTAATGGAAGCCCTGCTCTGTGCAAACACAGTGTGGTATAAAATAATCACACATTTGAGGTATTAGCTGGAAAAAATATTATATACAGCTAGCTATACATGGACACATCCACAGAATATTCACAAATCTATTGGCCCCCAAACCAGCATATAATAAAATTAAATATGGAATCACATACCAAAAGGAAAAAGTTACACACGGAATTTACAAAAAAAAAAAAAAAAAAAGAGTGGTTACAAAATCCTTAATATAAGGAGTATGTTTTGAATTAATGTTTGAGGGAAAATGTTTCCTTTACATGAAAGTACCTATTTAAATAGTAGTAAAACCAAAAAGGCAGGCTGAATTCTAGGACTGTGTTGCCTGCCAGAGTATTAAAGGGATATGGAAGAATTCCTTGAAGATCCTTGAATTCTACCCATTTTTTGGTCTGGAAATTGTTATCAGATGACTCTTTTCTTTCTCACTGGTTTATAGAAAAATTTATGGATTTTAACTAGGCAGTAGTCCAATGTGGCCAATAAACAAGGTTTTTTAGTTATTTAGTAAAGATTAAAATTCTGATTTATTGTTCATTTTCAGAAGTTTTCCTCTTCTGATAAGAAAAAAGATTATGAATGCCCTTTTAGTTTGCATCACTTAGTATGAAGACAGTAATATGGGTAATACTAAACCCAAGCTTCATATGTGGAAGCTAAACAAATGCACAAATTATCCTTTTGAACCATTTAGTCTTTTAATGTAATACTTACTGAACTGGAAAAATGGCTCATTTGGTCCTCAGGCCAACATCAAGAAATATTTCACTGCCTTAACAAAGGTGGGAGATTTATTTATTTTTAATGAATATGTAGGAATACATTAAGTAATATTAACATGTCACATATATTAACAGCTGCATTTAAAAATATTGTAGAGCAACAAAGGAAAATCAAGATGTTAATCATTTTTCTTGGTAACTATTTTACATACAAGTGTAGCTAAAGATTTAATAGGAAGAAATGTAAGCATAAAAGTGCAATTAAAGTGAAGGGCCGGAATTCCACATTCCTGTTGCTGTGAACACCTGAGCTGACACAAAAGCAGAATGGTTCAATGCCTTGGCATATGTATGCCTTAAGGACTTTCTTTTCTCTACCAAATCTTTGTAAATCATAAATAAGCATGTAATGATTATGAAACAAATACCTATTTAAGCATTCAAATGAAATCTGTTTCCAAAATATATTGTTTTCACTTACTAGATAGATTATAATTTGAAATTTCTCATTGTTGAGAATTAAACCTCAGATTTCATTAAAATAAATTCTGAAACTTATAAATGACTAGCACCTTATTTGAGAACTAAGGGATCAAAAAAAGTAGAAGTATTTATTTTTCCCCAAATCCTCACAAGGACAATGATGTTTGTGTGTATGTGTACAAGGGATGAAAATGTAAAGCATTAATAAATATAACTGCCGCAAAACTTCTAAAATACAGTAAGAAAAGCTTGTAAAGCAATACTTAAAGAATGAGGGCTTTTAGGCAATGATTAAAGTAAACAGTACAAATTTTCAAATGAAATTGCAAAACTCATGTAGGTAAAACTAAGATGACAAAACATTGACCTTTTTAAAAGTAGCAAAAGATATAAAAATCTCACATCTTAATATAGCTGAAAAGTTTTCTTATTTTGTAGAATTAACCCCCAAATTCTAACACGCTTAGGTTGGGCTTTTACACCATGATACAGGAAACATTAAGGACTTAATCTTTACTTGCATATTTTATATGTAGCTTAAATTGTTAGGCACTCAGTCATTTCCCAAAATTGTTTGGAAGTTTTATCAAACACATTTCCCCCAAAATTTTATGAAATGTAATGGAATTCAGCAATGCAACTGAAATACAATATAATACTGTCCAAAAGCCATGTATACCTTAATATATAATTTCACTTATTTTGATAACTTCATCTATCACCTTAAAACCAGGATTAAGGGAAAAAGAATCAGTCAGCAAGAGTCAATTCATATAAGCATCAACCACAGTCATGTAAATATCCCAATAAAATGGAAAAATACATGGATGAAATTTTTCATTTATAAGTTTTCTGATGCATATAAACTTTCACAATTAGAATGCTGTGATTTACTTAAAAAATTCACTGTACAGGCTCAAGAAAATATTTAAAACTGTATTTTCTTTTAAGAACTACTATTTTTTTTAAAGGTGGCATTTCTAAAAGAAAGTTGGTTAAGCTGTCCAGTTTCCCTAGAACAGTATGTAGTTTAGTATAACCTACTAATTCAATTAGATATTTCTATTAATTCATCCAGAAAGGGGACACAAGAGAACATTTTTAAGTGAATGATCACTTTAACAGTTTCAACAGATGCTATAAATTAACTACAGTCAGGAAAAAATCTTTCAACAAAAGGATACTACTGCCACTTTAACTAACATTCCCTCATATAAAAATAAAAACTTCCTAAGATGTGTTCATGCTCCATTAACTGAGTATGAAGCAAAATTATTAAAATATTACAATGTTGAACATAGAAGATTAGAAATCAACTAGTTTCATACCCAATATAGGCACTAAAAACTTCAATTTCCATCTGATTTTTCAAATTTATATTATGAACTTAACTACAAGGAGCTTATTCATACAGGATTCATTGAATTACTCAATGGTGAATAGATTTTAGCTGAGAATTTTATAAGGATAACTTGCTATAAATCACTATTCTACCTGCTCCTATATTTCTGCTTACTCTTACATGAGGCCAAACAGGTCATGCCCTGATCAAATAAGTGTGCTGTGATCTACTTATATGTTTAAGAGTTGGCAATCGGGTTAAAAGGCACAAAGCAAAGTTGTAATTTTTCCTATTACTTATTTGAGAAGAATCTATTTACTTTTGGGTTCTACTTAAATGGTCACTAAGAAGAAACCACAAATTCCCTTGGGGGTTGGGGGAACAGGTAGGTTCTCTTCTTCATAAATTTTAGCAGCCTTTAAAGACAAATACAGGGGTTGGCAAAAGTAGGTTTATAGTTGTGAATATATGAAACAGTTTATTCTTGAATTATTATCCACTAATTATTGTATCATTTATTTGTATTACAACTGTAAACCTACTTTTGCCCTCCCCTTTATAGGAACATTTAGGGGTATTTTAGTAATTGGATTGCAAATGACATAACTGCAATTTACTGTTAAAGACCCTTTTCTTTAATATCTATACAGCCATTTCCTCATATTTTCTTTAAAATCTACCAGTATAGCATTTCATTTCTATGCATGGCTTAGCAATTCATAAAACTAAATAAATAGCAAATTGATACTCTACACCAGCTCACTTATCTCAATATATATTTTGGAATCTAATGGCAATATTAAAATAGGTAATAATGCTATAAGATTTTACACAAAGTTAAACAGCTTTTGTTTTTTCTCTTCTTTTTGAAAAAGTTTCACTGTTTAAACTCCACACATTCGACATCTGACAAGGAACATGTAATTTTGTCATAGAACATTTATTCCATCAATTTAAACTGAAGTGTCTCACGGAGCTAAACACTAAAGGAATTTAAGTTCTAAAAAAAGGCAATAACCTGTATGTACACAAAATGATCATTCCATAAATATTTACATAAGGGAAAAAATGGAGAATCACTAAAACTGGAAACTGCTACAGGTGTGACAATCCTTTCCTTAGACATTTTAGCAATCATATAAGCTTACAGAAGCATAACTAAAATATTAATTTTAGTTTTCAGTTTCTTCTTATTTAAAGGAATCAGTAGATTATAAATAGTCCAAGATTTCAGGGGCCATTCAGTTTAGTTTTTACCAACAAATCTTCTTTAGCTCTCATGATGAAACTAAACTCACAGAAAAAATAAATAGTACGCTAAAAGATATAAATAAAATTCCAGTTCATCCTCCTTTATAAATACTGGTCAGCCGCTCCAATTCTTTACAGTTATCCATGCTCAAGGCTTCTGCCTTCCTTCGAAGTCGTTCATCTCGGTACACTTTTGCTGCGTATTGCATATCTGTTTCTGTTAACAAACATAAATATTTTGCTAAGTAAACAATTTATATCACAAAGTTATTTTAACAAAATGATGTTTCATAGATAAAAGCCCTTCAATATACTTCTGTTAACTGACTTTTTTAAAAAAGAAAAAAATCCAAGTGCTACTGCTCTTAAAGGCCATTTGGGAACCCAGTATGTAAAATAAATACACAGCTGTTCTGGAAAAGAAAGGACAGAATCCTATCGATATTTTCCCTCCACTCCCGTCCCCAGTGGTTTAAGGACTGCTCTAAAGCATCGTCTTGATCTTTACCCTAAAGATATGATATGCTATCCAATACTGCTACTGGTGGTTTTTGTTGTGACCTTTTGCTAAGGTTTCACATTATTTAATTATGCCAAGACTTAGAAGTAGAAACTTTTGAAACCTGTTCTGAGTTTGCTTGAATTTTTAAAACAATATATACAATAATCTTACTGAAGGAACAGAAATGAGGAAAAAAAGCTTCCACTACAATCACAGTAGTGATATTCAGCAACTATTTCTGAGGCTACCTTCAGTGTGTGGAATGCATTTTTTACTAAAGAAAAATAAATGAACTAGAAATCAAACATTCTTCAGGGAAGCTGTCCTTACTTTCCTGTTATTCTCAGCCATTTAACTGTGTTTAGCTGTTTGTTAACACTTTTAAAGGGTGGCAGTACTTAGAGAAGATGTAACAAAAAATGGAAAAAATTGGTTACTTTTTAGAAAACAGTGACCAAAGCATAGGATATCCGCCAGGACCACAAACAAGATACTCCAAGGTAAGAGTGTTATCCATTTTTAAAGATCTTCAGAAATGATCTTTATTCAATCAAATCAGGCATAAATTTTAACAGCTAAATATAAATCACTCCACCCCTTTAATTTACAAATGAGGCACTCGGAAAATCCATTTGCAGCTGATTCTTCCCAAATGAGGTCTATAAAACAAAGTCCACAATGCTAGTCAATAAATGGTGGAATCCAGAGTCCAATCCAAATCTCGCACTCCTAGTCTAATATTCTTTCCATATCCTCAAATTACTGTATTTTACAAAACACCTATTTTACCATTCTATACATTACAGAGTGTTAGATGTGACTCCAAAATAGAAAAACCCTGGCAAAAGAATATACATTAGCCAATAATCTTTTTGATGTTATTAATTTATAAAACAAGATAATCTCATCTTAACAACTAAAACATTAAATCAGTGGGTTAATTAATGTTATACTGAGTCCCTCCCCACTTCCATCTTCATTCAAAACCACTAACACAGATGTGCTGAGTTCGAATTTTATTTTGAAATTTTCAAACCTACACAAAAGAATACTACAATGAACACCCTAAAACCCTTTGCCTTGATTAATTCTTCACATTTGGTCATATTTGCTTTAGCTGTCTCTACAATAAAGCCTTTTTCTTATTGTTGTGGTGGTTATTACAACTTTGCAGAACCGTTTGGAAATAAGTTACAGACATCATGACCTTTCATTCCTAATTACTCCAGCATGTTTTTAAGAACAATTGCTTTCTCTTATATAACCACAGTAAATTTTCAAATTTCGAAATTTAACAATGCTATAAATACCATTATCTAATACCTAGTCAATAGTCAAATTTCAACAATTATTTACGGATGACAAAAAAACCTCCACGGATACCATTTAGGTCCTTGCTATGTGCAAACTACAGTTATAGGACAAATGTATATTAAAAGATTCTGTCTCATTTAAGTATTGAGCTCTAATTATGCACTAGGCAATTCTAGATTATTCCTTGAACAGGGAAACCTGTAGTAATCAATTCCCATGATTCTGAATAAGTTTTAAAAAGTTAAACATTTGCTAAACTTACTCTGTTGTCTTTCTTTCCAGCAGTTATTTCGAATATTAGTCACATAATCTTCTTCCACACTCTTTTCAACCTTTTGTAATAACATTCCTTTATATTCATTTTTAAAGTCCTTGTTGACATAATAAACAACACCCAAGTTTTCTGTCTGCATTTTAATAGTTTGCCCTGATCCACTGTAAAAGAAAATGCTTGATCATTATTTTTAATTAAAACTGTACATTCTTATCTGCTACTATAAACCAAGCTAACAAAATAATGAAAAATAATTAAAAAGTCATTACTGGTAATCATTTACATTATCTCAAATTGCCAACCACTACCATTCATGTCATAAAAAAGCAATTATACTTTATTTTTTTTAACATAATCATTTTAATATACTATGTTCTTATAAGTCCCCTCAATTTTTAATTAACAAAAATCTTATTTGGAAGAAATAAAAAGTTTCTTCTTATTTTTAGACCAACGTTTTTAATACTGTAAAATCACTGTCAGTATGATTTTACAAAGTTCCCTTTATGTTTGTTCATTGTATTACACTGAAGTTTTCTAGAATAGATGCAATTAAATTTCTTTTATGTACTGACCTCATATATAAAGTACATTATGGAAGAATACTTAATATAAAAGAAATATTTGTTTTTATTTAATCAATATTTTACAAACAAAAGAGTGAAGTTACTTCCCCCGTAACAACACAAATCTATGTAAGATTAATGACAATCTATTTTTGTCTTTTAAAATATTTTTGTTTTTAATGTCAACATATTACTTATTACATTAAATCGCTATCACATTTAAATAGTATAGCACTTCAGTCTTTATCCACAATGGAACATATGTAAACTAACAACAATGTTTTATCACTTGAGTAACTATTTAAAAAATTAGACATTTTGAAATCTGGTACACTTGCAGTAATGGAAGCTATGGCACTTAAACGTTTAAAAAGCACGAGGCCTTTTAAGGAAAGCAAAATAAGAAATGATAGCAATTCTTTTTTGTAAAATGTCATTTAGCTACTTACGATCTGGGATATAAGGAATAAGGAGGATTAGAGACCATCAGTTGACTAAGTAATGACACGAGGATCAATACAATAATGGGCATCAGCTGAATAAACACAGAAAAACCTCCCTATAAAGAAACCATCAAAGAACAACAAATTGTAATATAACTGTAGTTGTCAATAATCTTACAGTTGTCATGCATTTTTAGAGGCAGAAAGGATATTCAAGATCTGGTTCAGTGATTTCAAATCTGCCTGAGCGTACCAACTTCCTGAGGTGATTCTTAAAAATACAGCTTTCTAGGTGCTTCACCTAGTGGTCCTGATTTGGAAAACACTGACACAACCTGATATTATTTTACAGACAAGAAGTTCTCTCTTTGTCACACACACAGACCCTATCGATATGCAGCAGGTACACTTTTACTTTGGATTTGAGGGTAGAACGTGGAGGCTGATGAGTGGCAAAATGGGGGCCCAGACCTTTTAATTTATAGTCTAGTGCTCTTTCCACTTACCTTTCTATTTCATGTGATTTAATTGCTGTATGCAATTAGGTATAACTGCATTAAAACAAGGAAAGTACATTCAATTTAAGTTTGTCAGTATAAATTCTAAATTCTTTAGGACCAACAATAAGGAGTAACCTTCAAAATAGGCAAACTGCAAGGTAATCTTCATTAGAATCATGGGAAATCACATTTAAAGGTGTCATATTGCCCAACCACCCTCCACTTTGACTTTCTACCTGTGCTCCCCTAACACCTCTAAGGGACATTCTAGTCTCTACTGAAAAACTCTGGTAAGAGAAAACGTATTACTTCCTTTTAAAAATACTTGCTGTATTTTCAGGCAGTTCTAATTGCTTTTCCTGAGCTGAAATTTGCCATTTTATAATATCTAATCATATCATAAACATACATCTCCTCTTTCTTCTTCTCTTTCATGTCCACTATGTCGATGCTGATGTTGTTGGCTATATCCAGCTCGCCCATTTGAAAATGAATGTACACTACCTAGAAAAATTAAAAGCAAGGTTAAATTAGGGAGAGCAATTATGATAAAAAAAATTATATTTTCTTTTACAAAGAAAAATTTCTAATTTTTATTTATATTCTTAACATTTAATTTTTAAAAAATACTAAAATAATGCATGCTTGAATAGTGAATGCTTATTGCCTTCTCTTTTCAATGAGTGAAGGGTGGATAGAAACAGGAATGATTCTTCCCAGACTTTGCTTCTTTTAAAGTTGAATTCTTTTTTATGAAAAGTTGAATACAAGTTCCTCCTTAATATGCATACATAGAAAACTTTTGTTTTGGTTGGTTGTTTTTACAAGCCTTGGATCATTACTCCGAAACTCTGCTTTCTGCATTTATCAACTAATCATAAATATCTCTACAAATCAAGACAGTGATCTAATTCATTTTTGAAAAAACAGCTGTAGAATACATTATGGCAGAGGTGGGTCACCATTTATTCAAATATTCTCCTTCTGATGGGCATTCAGGTTGTTTTCAAATAAGGTGACCAACCTGAAATGGCTACAAACTGACAAAGTAAGCTATGTTAAGAAAGCAAAAGAACTGTGAAAAAACTATCAGAAAATTCACTATAACCTGAAAGATTTCTGATTGTTGCTAACATATTTTTATTATTAGTCAGAATTATTATTCCAAATATTTTAGAGAGATAATTACATATCCTAATATTTCAAAATACAGGTTATATTTTTCAGTCATTAATTTGTATTTACACATCATCTTTCCTACAAGGATTCTTTACAAAATGTCCTATCAATGACCATCACCTTTCTCAGTAATATTTGGACAGGGCCGCCAGACCAAATTAATTTGCTATGTTTATAAAAATCCTCCTAACTCTGAATGGGATGTTTAACTTAAAATCTTAAGGAAATGTTGTAAAAAAAGACCGGAGCTTTAATTTTGAACAACTTAGAGGAGCTGTTCTTAAATAAAATTAATTTCCATATAAACAACTCACAGTAAATTTAAGCAGAGTTTAATACTACTTATGCTGGTACTACAAAATCTATTCATTCAGTAGTACCTCTATTACATTTTACTTTGATAGCCTAGTTAAAGTAATTATTTCTATCTTAATTTTAAAACTCATTTACTTTTTATATAACCTGCAAATCAGACATTTTAATAGTATATCAATGGAAAACACCTCCACATTTATCCAAATTAGCAATCTATAACATTATTATTAAAATATCTACAAAGACCTCCAGGGAACCAATGTCAAACAGTCATCCATAGTCATAATAGCACTTAACTAAGACATTACCACTGGATTTCCTACTTACACATCCTTTCTTCAGCTTTATATAAAATACAGAACATGTGTACTCTTCATTTCTCTGTATTTTTAATTAAAATATGTTCTAGGAAAAAGGCAGATTTATAGAAATGTCATGAGCCTAACATTTTCTTCTACCTTCATGAAAAACCATTACAGGATAATATTTTTTTAAATGTAGGGATGAAGGTAGATAAATCTCTAAACGGCCTATATGGAGGTGAGAATCTCTAGCTTCATAAAATATAATATTTATAATTAACATTAAAGTACCTGAAGGAAATCCACCACCAAAAAATATATTAAACAAGTCTTCTGGAGTTATATCAGCTTCACAACCTCTATGGAAATTAAATCTACCATTGTTCTGGTGATTACATGCTTGTTCTTCATTGCCTGTGAGGTCATATTGTTTTCGTTTCTCTGGATTGCTTAAAATAGCATAAGCATTTCCAATCTCTGCAAAATTAATGAGTAAAAGTTGGTAAGCACAGTTTTTATATTATTAGACTACCTCATATAAAAAACTCTCATGTTAACAACACCAATAACAAAAACTACTTCAGGCTAATCAGTAAAATAGTAAAATAGTAACAGTTTCTTTGAAAGGTATTATACTTGCTTGCAATTACACATATTATTACCTCCCAATAGTTTTTTATACCAGACAGACAAGTCTCCCTACTACCTTAAATATAAAGGCATGTCAATCCTACTTTCTTACTATTGTGCTCCGTACCCTAATATGCTGCTTCTAAATATTTGAGCATCCTAATCTAGTCAATTCATTAGTACCATTCAAACCCATAATAATAGCAGTACCTAGCTACCAACTGCTGGGCTTTGAGCCCAAAACCTTATTATATTACCCATTATTATACCCACCGCACAGACGAACTACTTCAGGTCACAAAGATTAGGAAACTTGTTCACGGTCAATTTTTTTTTTAGCACAGCAAGTACACTTTATGCAACCTACACCATAAATCTTTTTTTGCACTTTGCAGCTGTTCTTCATTCTGTTCCTGAAAAATTATTTGTTCCTCTTAAAACTGTAACCTCCATCAGGGTAGGGATGGGACTCTGTGTATGTTTTCACTGCATTATCCCCATGGTTCAACATAAAGTCTGAATTTGTTTTTGAATGAATCCAGATAAGTTTCTAGTTTTCCCATCTCACTTTGTTACTTTCATTATATTTATTTATAAAGAATTCTACCTCCTATCTCACACTCTCGAAACAGGCAATGGTATTGGGGTGATCATTTCGTAAGTTCTATAAATGTCTAAATACTATGTTGTACACCTGAAACTAATATAACATGGTATGTCAACTGTAAAGAACTTTTTAAAGTTATTTTAAAAAGAAGCAATGGTACACTGGTTATCAAAATATCTTCCTGAAGTAATTTATAAAAACTGTAATGCTTTCATCTAAAAGCAGGAACTACTCTATTCTAATTCTGCCATTTCTAATAATTAATCATTTCATAAATATAGCTTGCTCCTTAAACTAGATCACATAAACCTCTTGCAATATGGGATATTTTAAAAATACTTTTTGAATCCCATGTGGTGGCTGCCAAAGGCACTGTGAAGCAAATAAACGATCCTTAGGTAGTTGTTTTGGGCTGACCACATATTACACTGAAATTAATTATATACAGAAACTCTGGGACTTTCTTCTGATAGGACTTCTTAGGCCTGGCCTTCAGAAATAGGTCTCAGATGGTATGTCAACTCTAATGCATGAAAAATTAGGTGAATGATCCATTTATTTGAGGAGATGGTCCCAAACTTTCTTTAGATTCTCAAATAGATGTATGACTAATAAATGTAGCAATCATTTATAAAGCTGCTCCACTGGGAAAGTATAAGCAGAGAGCCCAACAATGTACTTGCAAACACCAAGGTATTAACCTATAACCTAAAAAAATAAAAATAAAACATATCTATTAGTATCTGCCAAAGTTGTACTTTGAATAATAATTTCAGCTTTAGAATTTAACTTCTAATTCCTAAATGGACTTTTTCAGGTAATTTCATAATGCTATTATATTTTAAACTATTAATATATTGTCAGCCCAATTCTATTTTTAAGGCTTTGCATGTTTAAAAAAATTCCAGGGGTGGGTGAAAATGGAAGAGAGTAAAAAGGGATCAATGGTAATGGAAAAAAATAAAAAAAAATTCTTCTAGAAAACATTCCAAATGTTAAGATATTTTATAAGTTACTTGTGAAATACTTTTCATAATACATAATTATATATGTAAGAAAATTTATTCCATCTACTGTGACTAACTTTCCATTAATTTATTTTGTGCTATACCATAATCAAATTTTTTTCAGTTCCTTATTATCTAAAGAATTAAATTCAAAATTTATTTTACTCAAAAAGCTTACAAGATACATTTCTAATGCAGGCTCAGTTACTTTGCAAAAAGATACTTTCACTTTATTCATTTTTCTTTAAACTTTTTTTATTTTGAAATATTTTTATATTCACATAAAGTTGTAAGAAGTAAGTAATATAGACAGATCCCTGTACCTGTTCCAATTTCTCTCAGTGGTAATATCATGTAGAATTCCAGTACAGTTTCATTTAGGGTACTGACATTGATACAATTAGGATATAGAATATTTCCATCACCATCCTCATGTTGCCACTTCATAATCCTACCCACTTCTATCCCCTCCATCCCCTCTTTAACTCCTGACAACCACTAATCTAGTCCTTACTTCTACAATTTCAGCATTTCAAGAATGTTATATAAGTGAAATAACACAGGATATAAATCACATAAAACCTTTTGGGATTTGCTTTTTTCAATCAACCTAGTTCTTTGGGGACTGATCCAGGGAGCTATGTAAAACAATATAGTTCATTGTTTTTATTCCACACACAGTATGGGTATATCACTGTTTTATCACTCACCCACTGAATGGCATCTGAGTTGTTTCTAGTCTTGGTTACAGGTTTATGTATAAACATTAATTTTCATTTATTTGTGATAAATGCCTAGGAATGCAATTGTTGGGCTGCATGGTATCTGAACACTTAGTTTTTATGAGAAGTTGTCAAACTGTTTAACAGACTTACTATCATTTTACATCCTATCAACAATGTATGAGTGATACAGTTTCTCTGTATCCATACTAGTAGTTGGTATTGTCACTATTTTTTATTTTAGCCATTCAGATAGGTGTGTAATGATATCTCATTTTGGTTTACTTTGCATTATTTCTAATGGGTAATGAACGGTTGTTAAGAATATTTTCATATATTTATTTGCCATCTGTATATCATCATTAGTGGGGTGTCTCTTCCGGTTTCTTACTTATTTTCTAACCAGATTGTCTACTCCTTAAATTTCAATTCAGAGAGTTCTTTATATATTTCAGGTATTAGTCCTTTGTCAGATATGTGTTTGGCAAATATATTCTCCCTTCCTGCTGCTTGTCTTCTCATCCTCTTCACAAGGTCTTTGCAGAGCAAACTTTAAAAAAGTTTTGATGAAGTACAACTTACCAACTTTTCCTTTTTTATAACTGTTGCCTAGCCCAAGATCCTAAAGAGCTGCTCCCATGTTTTTTTACCGACACTTCACAAAGTGTTCTAAATTTGCATTCACAATTCATTTTGAGTTCATTCATTTTGAATATAAAGCATGAGATCTAGGTCAAGGTTAATTTATTCATTTATTTATTTTGCCTATGAACATCCAGTTACTCCAAAACCATTTGCCAAAAAGGCTATCTTTCCTCTATTAAGTTGTGTTTGCACTATTGTAAACTATCAATTGGGTATATTTGTATGGGTCTATATCTGGGGTCCCTAGATTGAAGTCTGTAACTCTATCAATACCACAGTTTTAATAACTGTAGCTATAAAGTAAGCCCTAAAATCGGGTATACTGATTATTCCTACTCTATTCTTTTAATAAATTGTTTTTTATTTATTCAGGTTCTTTGCCTTTCCATATGAATTTTAGAGTAGACTTGATTTTATTTACAAAAAAAGTCTTGCTAGGATTCTAACAGGAATTGTGTTAAATATATGTATCGCTTTGGACAGACTTGGTATCTTTGCTGTGTTGAGTCTTCCAATCAATGAACAAATGAATATTACACTTATTTAAATCTTTGATTTCTTTCATTAGTATTGTATAGCTTTCAGCATACAAATCCTTTTTACAGAATCCTTTTTACAAAATCCTTTTGTATTTACATACAAATCCATACAAAGTTTTGTTAAACATCAAACTCAAAACTTTTTGCACAGCAAAGGAAACCATCAAAAAAATGAAGAGACAACCTACTAAATGGGAGAACATAGTTGCCAATGATACATCTGATAGGGGGTTACTATTCAAAACTTATACAGAATTCATACTACTCACCACCAAAAAAACAAAACAAAAACAAAAAACAAATACAATTCAATTTAAAAATGGGCAGAGTGTCTGAATAGACACTTCTCCAAAGAGGACATAGAGAAAACTGATAGACATATGAAAAGATGCTCAATGTCCCTAATTGTGAGAGGAATGCACATTAAAAATGCAATGAAATATTACCTCGCAGCTGTCAGAATGGCTATAGTCAATAAATCCGCAAGTGACAAATGTTAGCAAGGATGTGGAGAAAAGGGAACCCTCATGCACTGTGGGTAGGCATTCAGATTGGTATAGCCACTATGGAAAACAGTATGGAGGTTCCTCAAAAAATTAAAAATGAAACTGCCTTATGATTCAGAGACTGTTCTTCTGGCGATTTACTGGTGAAAACCCAAAAACATCAATTCAAAGGACTATACACCTATGTTTATTGCAGCGCTATTTACAATTGCTAAGCTATGGAAGCAACCCGAGTGCTCAACAGACAAGAGGATAAAAAAGCTGTAGTACATAGAAACAATGTCATATTACTTGGTCATAAGAAAGAATGAAATCTTATTATTTGCTACAGCATGTATGAACCTAGAAGGTATTATGTTCAGTGAAGAAGTCAGCCAGAGAAAGACAGATATCATATGATTTCACTTATATGTGGAATCTAAAGAACCAAAAAACAAAAGGGAAACACTCGTAAATACAGAGAAAGAACTATATTGTCAGAGGGAAAGGGGAGTTGGGGCACTGAGTGAAAGAGGTGAAGAAAGTAAGAAGCACAATTTGGTAGTTATAAAATAGTCAAGGGAAGGGAGTAAAGCATAGGAAATAATACTGCAGTAACTATGTATGGTGCCATTTGGGGTACTGGAAATATCAAGGGGAACACTATGTCAAGTTATGATTAACCACTAAGCTGTACACCTGAAACCAATACAAAATAAAAATTTTAAAAAATTATACCTATCTGTTACATAATGATTGTAAATTAGTATATTTATCAGTGTGTACATGTCCTGCTGGTATAGAGAAATACAATATTTTTAAATACAGAAACTGATTTTTGTATATTTATCTCAGATCCTAAAACACCGCAAAATTCACTTATTAGTTCTAGGAGCGGGGGGCGGGTATAGTCCTTGAGACCTGATACATAATCCGTATCATTGGCAAATAGGGACAGTTTGAACTCTTCCCTCCCACCGTGTCTGGTGGCATTTAGTTCTATATCTGTGTTGATTTTCTGTTTAGTTGTTCTATTAATTGTTGGGCAAGAGGTATTCAAGTTTCCAATTATATCTGTGAATCTGTCTATTTCTCCTTCCAGTTCTAGTAGTTTTTGTTGATTTACATATTTTGCTTCTCTGTTTCTTGGTGCATACACAATTATACTGATATGTTACCCTGAGGAACTGATCCTTTTATCATAATATAATGCCCCTCAGATAATTTTTTAAATACAAAGTCTACTTAATCTGATATTAACATAGCCACTCCTGCTTTCTTTTAGTGGTTTGCATAATGTATCTTTTCCCACCTCTTTACTTTCAGCCTGTCTATACTGCCATAAATGAAATTATTTTCTTGTAGATAATATACAGTCATTTTTTAACTCATTCTGTCAATCTGTTTAATTGATATATTTTGATCATTTGTATTTAATGTAATTACTGATAAGGTAGGGTTATATCTGTCATTTTTTGTTTTCTGTTCTGTTTTCTCTTTCCTGACTTTCTGTGAGTTATTTGAATTTTTTAGTTGAATTCCATTTTAATTTATCTAGTGTTTTCTAAATGTCTCTGTACAGTTTTTTGGTGATTGCTCCATTACATTATATATACATAACTTATCATAGCCCACTAGTGCCATCATTTTACTAGTTCAGGTATGCTGTGGAATCCTTACTTCTCTTTACTTTCCTTTATCCTTTCCCGTTTATAATTGCCTTATATATTTTCTCCACATACATTTAGAACTATCGATGTTAAATTTTGCACCAAATGTCAAACATAATTTAGAAATTCAAAAGAAACAATGTTTATTGCATTTACCAATATTTTTCTTACTGTGTTCTTTCTTCTTGATATATTAAGATTTCCCGTTTCCTTTTGTATAAGCATTTCCTTTAGCTATTCTTTTAGGGTATGTCTGCTGAGGACAAACTCTTATTTTTCCTTCATCTGAAAATGCCTTGATTTCACCTTCATTACTGAAGAACATTTTTGCTGGGTATACAATTGTGGGTTGACCTTTTCCAGTACTTGAAAAACATGCCATTTCCTTCTGGTCTGCATGACTTCTTATAGGAAAGTCACTGTCACTTGAATTGCTTTTCAATTCCGACACAGGTAAGATATTATTTCTCTTTTGTGGCTTTCAAGACTTTTCCTTTGTTTTTAGTTTAGAGTTTGACTATGACGTTCTATGGATTTCTTTGAGTATCTGTTTGGAATTCATTTAACTTCTCAAATTATACAATATAAGCTAATATCTCTTGGCAAGTATGGGAAGTTTTAACCTTTTTTTTTTTTAAAGAACTTTTTCAGGTATGCCCTCTTTCTCTTTTCCTTTCAGGACCCCAATGATATGTCAAATCTTTGGTTGTTATAGTCCCCCTGGTCACTGAAGCTCTCCTCCCTCCCTGCCTTCTATTTTCTCCATTGTTCAGACTGGATAATGTCTATTTTTCCATTTTCCAGTTTATTGATTGCTTCCTCTGCCATTGTGCTGTGTATTCCATTCATTGCTAGGGTTTTTTTTGTTAATTTCAGTTTTTCATACTTTTAAGCTGTAAAATCTCAATTTGATTATTTTTTAAAATTTATTTGTTCAGGCTATTTTGTTTGCTGAGACTTATTTTTCTAAACTTCTTTCGAGCATAGTTGCAGCACTTGTTCATTGAAGCATTTTTATGAAGAATGCTTCAAAATCTTTATTAGGCAAATCTAACTTCTCTGTGTGATCTGCATATGGGTAACTACTGATTGCCTTTAAATTCATTTTGAGGTTTTCCTGGTTCTTATTATGACGCATGGTTTCTGATTGAAATGTGATGATCATTTGAGATCTTATCTTATGAACTCTGGATCTTATCTAAAACTTTTGTTTTACCCGTCTCCTTCTGGCACTATTCTAGTATGGGAAGAAGGGATACCACCTTGTTATTCCCAGGTGGGAATAGAAGTCCAGGTTTCCCCCTTGGCCTCTGATGATATCTGAAAGGAAGGGTTCCTCATTACTGCCGAGCAGCGATAGGATTTCTGGTTCTCCATCAAGCCTTCTCTGATATTTGTTTGGTCAGAAAGAATAGGGGTGCCTCATTACTGCTCCCCAGGTGGTTTCACCATGAGGATGTGGCTTTGTTGCCTCTGGATGGTGGTGAAGGTCCTGACTTATAACACCACCCCAGTGAGGAGGAGTGGGGAGGGATGCCTTGTTATTGCCAGGTAGAACTGGAGTAACAGCTCCTACTCAATCTTCCTTTTTACCAACCTGGGCAGGATGGGGACATGGGGGGCGCCGGTAAAGCATCTCATTATAGCCTGCAGAGGGTGGCATCTAGGTTCGCTACTCAGCCTTTGCTGGTGTGGGTGTGCGTGGGGTCACAGTTTTGTTTCTATGGTATTTGGCTGCTGGAGAAAGGCTATTGCTTAAAAGTTTTCTGTCTTGCTAAGTTACCCCTTCCTGTTCATTTGGCTAGAGAAACCAGGATTTTCTGGGGAATTGTGCTCACTGATGTTTCTGGGTTGTTTGCTTCGACAGCACCCCGTCTGATATAAAAGGCAAAATGAAAACCCAGACAAGTCACTGCCATGCTGTTCTTTCGGTCCCAAGGTCCCTAGCCATTCTATCTTCTCTCCCCCTTTCAGAGTTTTCTTTATACATAGAATTCAGTTGTACTTAGGGCAAGGGACAGCGAAAAATATATGCCCTCCAATTTTCGAAAGCGAAATTTCTCACTAATTTTTAAATCACTTGCTTCATTCTTATACCCAAGTTTCTGCCATCATCTCTCTAACCACAGAAATCATATTCATCTTGACAAAACACTTAATTTTCACCTATTACATGAAGGTTTCTCCAATTGCTCTGATACTACTACTTCGTCTTTCTGATTCTTCTTCAGACATTTTTATTCTGTTTTTGTATTTAATTATATTCAGTCTTCTGGGAGAGCTGGGAAAATCAGTTAATTTCTCTGACCCACAGTTTTCTTATTTGAGAAAGGAGGATAACATTGGTTCCCTATTTCATAAGATATTTAATAAGCATTAAATGAAAAACTGAAAAGCTATAAAATGCTTGTCAAACGTTAGGTATTATTATTATTCCAAATCTTCTGTATAAGACTTGGCTTTCTTTTATGAATTACAAATTCTTTGAGTAAGAGGGTATTTCATATTATCTTATTGTATTTGTCTACAAGAACTCGACCAAAGGGTAGAACTGACATCTTTGTGTTTAGAGATACTCTCTAGATGTTAAGAATATTGAACTAACAGACCTAACACAGGAAATGGCATCTGATCCATTATTATTTATCAAGTGAACACATATATAATTAATCCTTGTCCCTTGTTATTACATTCATGTATATATCAACAAACACAGATACTATTCAAATAGTTTTGGGACTTCCAGTCACAATGGTGGCATAGGTAAAAACAGCTTGCCTCCTTGCGCAACCACATCAAAATTATAACTTAGAACAACCATCACTCAGAACTGCCAGAAATAAGGTTTAATGAAGTCTGACAACTAGGGAATTAAAGAAACCACATCCATCCAGACTGGTAGGAGGGGCAGAGACACGGTATGGGCAGGTCCCCCTTTCACATGTGGGGGATAAAAATTCAGGAGGGATCTATCAGGAGGGATGATTCCCAGCCGCACACTAGGCCCCCCAATGCAGGGTTCCCATTTTAGAAAGCTAAGTCCCCATGGCTTCTGGCTGCAAAAATCAGTGGGGACTGAGTTGGTGAAGAAACTACTGCAGTCCCAAGAAGTTCCTCTTAAGAGCCCACAAAGGACTTACTGCCCCTGACTTCCAGCACTGGAGTAGCAGCTTGAAAGGTACCAGTGGCATACAGGGAGGAACTAAAGTGTCTGGTATCAAAGTAAGAGCTGATGGACACCTTTTCCCAGACATATTGGTGGGCAGACGCCCTTGTCTCTTTTCTGAACCTTACCCCCACAAGGGGGTAAGAGCCACAAAGCCGGCGGGCATGCACCATATCTGATACTCCTTCAACCTGGCTAACGCTGTTTGCCCTGCCATGGAGATCCTAAGACTCCATCTCACCCAACTTATGGACCACCTAAGCTGTAACCAGAGACTTTTCCATATGAATGGCTGGTATTGGCTTATGTATCACAACTTCCTAAATCCTCTCAAGCAAGCAACAGCTGGCCTCAGTGAGCCCCCATCCTCACACCTCTTGCTAAGTGGCACCAGGCCTGGCACTAGCCGCAGCCAGCCTAGATTCACAACTTGTCTTCACCTGGGAATCTCCAAGCCCATAACAAGTAGCAGCCACCTCAGATTGCTTTATAACCCAGGCAGGGTGGCCCTGGGCAAAATACAGGTGGGGGCTGACCTTGGCCTACATCACCCAGGAAACCCCAGAGCCTGCACATCCAGCAGACAGCTACAGACCATGTCAGAGCACCACCACTCTGCCCCCACACAGCTGATCCTCCGTGGAGGGCGGAGGTTGGTGGTCAGTGGTCACAGCTAATCCTTGCAGCTGAGTAGCCTGGGTAAATCCCTCCCACTGACCTTTCAACAGCCATCAAAGCTCTACTACAAGAGGGGGGTGTACTCAGTGTACATAGAGGGTACATCTTGAGTGCCCAGCTTGGGTGATAGGGGAGGCTGTGCCACTGGACTCTACAGGTCACCTACTACATTAGGCCACACTACCAAGAAAGAAAGTCATAGCAGTTCTACCTAATACAGAGAAACAAACACAGGGTGGCTGCCAAAATGAGGACACAAAGAACCATGGCCCAAATGAAAGAATAGATCAATACTACAGAAAAAGAACTAAACAAAACGAGATTAGCAATCTATCTGAAAGAGAGTGTAAGCAGCCTCTGGGACAACTTCAAGAGGTCCAACATTTGCATCATAGGGGTGCCAGAAGGAGAAGAGAAAGAGCAAGATACTGGAAATCTATTTGAAAAAGTAATGAAAGAAAATTTCCCTAATTTGGTGAAGGAAATATAGATGCAAGTCCAGGAAGCATAGAGTCCCAAACAAGACGGATGCAAAGAGGTCCACCCTAAGATGCATCATAATTAAAATGGCGAAGGTTAAAGATAAAGGGAGAATCAGAAAAGCAGCAAGAGAAAAGAAGTTAGTTACCTACAGGGGCGTTGTCATAAGGCTGTCAGCTGCTTTCTCAAAAGAAACTTTGCAGTCTAGAAGGGACTGGCAAGAAATAGTCAAAGCCATTAAAAGGAGGGACCTACAACCCAGATTGCTCTACCTGGCAAAGCTATCATTTAAAACTGAAGAGCAGACAAAGAGCTTCCCAGACAAGAAAAAACTAAAGGAGTTCATCATCACCAAACCATTATTATATGAAATGCTAAAGCCACTTATTTAAGAAAAATATGAAAACTATGAACAATAAAATGGCAATAAATGGCCTAAAAAAACCAACTAAGCAAACAAGAAGAACAAAGACAAAATCACGATATGGTTAGCATTTTGATGGCTGCATGATGGGAAGGGGTTGTGTGGGAATGGGTGAGGAGGTGAGGGGATTAAGAAGCACAAATAGGTAGCTACAGAATAGCCATGGGGATGTAAAGTACAGTACAGGAAATGGAGTAGCCAAAGAACTTACACACATGACCCAGGGATCTCCATGAACAAACCAACAACGGTGTGGGGATTACCTGAGAGAGTGGTGGAGGGGGGCAAAGGGGAAGAAAGTGGGACAACTGCAATAGCATAATCAATAAAATATAACTTCAAGAAAAACAAACAGTTTCTGAAATACTTGAGTCTCTGAAGACAATGTAAGTTGTTTTGAAAATATCTGTGTCAGAGAGAAGGGTGGCTACCCATTTCAGTTAAGTATTTTTTTAAGGTATGCTTACATATACGGTGCAAGCTACTCTCAAGAAAGATAGAGATAAAATATTTCCTGCTTTGAAAAACTTACAATCCTAACTGTAAAGAACAAACAGCCACATGAACTTAAGAGTCCATTTAGTCTATGTCCTTGATAGCAAACTTTTATTTTTAAAGCTTTACAAAACACACAAATGAAAATCTCTCTTCTATCTAATTTAATTCCCTAAACCAATTCCATCTTCTTTTTCTAAGAGGAAATTAAAAGCAAATAGTTTCCTGGTCTGCAAAAATGTTTAGGTAATTATAGAGCAGTTTACTATACTTACCTTTTATACAAAAGAGAAAACTACAGTCTTTGCTTAGAATAAACTGCTTTGTGTCCCCAAAACAGAAGTTAAGATTAATTGGTTAAAATTAAAGCAAGATGAACCAGAAGGTAATGAAAACATCCTGTGTGCTGAATGAATGCAATCTGTCATTTCTGTATGATGACACGAGATGTAATATTTTCTAATTAACTATCTTTACTAACTGAGCATCTTTAGATTACAGCCTGGGTTTTCTATGTAGTTTTCACTCAATAAAAAAATGGGCTCATCAACCGTTCCCTATTCTGATCCTCTTTGGAGTTAACTGGAATTCTGATTTAGAGAAAATCTCCTGTGTATTGAATAGTATAAGTCCCTTCTCAAGAGATAAATCTCCTCTTAGCATGTTGATAAATATTAAGGTTCTAGTTTTGTAAAGATCATTAAAATCTAAAATGTACTAAGCAAAGTACAATCACCTTCGTTAAACCCTCTCTGGGTGTCCAGGTGGGGTGAACACTTATGCTGTTCACCACTTCAAAATGCCACATAGGCTGTAAAAATACTGGTAGATCCACTTACTGTTATTCCAAAACTGATAATGCTAACATGACTTCAATGCAAAAATGGAAGAAAAAAGCAGTTTAACATTCTTAATATTAATGAAGAATACTGCTATCACCAAGTGGATCACAAACATGCAAATAACTCACTCTCACCCTGTTTTTAAATGTTTTAAAAAAAACAAAAAAAAAATTAAAAGATTTTAATTCATGATGTGGAAATTTCGCTTTAACTTCTGGGGGAATATATATGCTAAAGTTAGTGGTTTTGTTTTTTGTTTTTTTTTAAATTGTTGTTAAAGTACAGTTGTCTCCATTTTTCCCACCACCACATTCCCCTGCCCTGCCTGTTTCTGAGTAAAGAAAATTTTCCTCTACTATCAAGGCACCACTTTTAATTTAACGAAACTACTGAGAAGGCTCTGTCCCAATGATATTTTACTTTTACCAGTACCACTTTGGTGGCTGCTTTTATTGGAATATACTAACAATCCCCAAATGTATTTTGCTTGGCAACTTCCTTTAAGGAATAAACCACTTAGAAACTGCATTGTATAAAAGACCAATTGAGTCATCTATCTTTTAGGAACATTTTAAAAACAAGTTATCGCTTTCCTGTTATTCCAAGATCCCAGCATTTATTTCACTGTAAGCATTATACTTGGCTCTATAAATGCCAAATTCACAAGAACAATTACAAATTTAAGCATTTTCCTATGAATTAGAATTTTTCATGAATAAATTGTATGTAACAAAATATGAAATTATAAAATCAGTTCTTTTACATTTATTTACTAAATTGCCAAAAATTGAAGAAAATATTGAGAAAGAAATGAAGACAAAGAGTAGCCAAGAGAAATGAAACTAATTATGGAAAAGAGTCATGTTAGTTAGAATCACATATAAAAAATGCAAAATTTGGCCAGAGTTAATAGAAATATAAGAATACTGGGCAGATAGCAATTCCAATTAACTTTCCAATTTTAACATCTTAATATTGGTAATATCTTAAAAACTGTATTTTGCTATTACTTCGGTAATATGCTAGAGGCTCATTCATAATCATCACATCACTTGTACATGGTAAACTAGAAAGCATGCATGGGTATCTACAAGTCACTTAGGACTTTGCCAAAACTGGCATGTTGCTTTCATGAGGCCAAACTGCATTTGTTTGGCTATTGGTACAAGAAGTTAATAGTGAAGTTTTAAAGGATTTTGAGGACCCTTGCTTATGCTGGATCCTATGCACCAGTCTAAAGGCAGAATTTAATATTCTAAAACATTATAAGTGGATTCTAAAAAGAGCTTAGTAAAATTGCTTTAAAAGGTTTACTTTACTTTTAAAAGCATCTGTTGCTCCAGGTGCATGGTTTTTGTCTGGATGAAACTTCAAAGCAAGCTTTCTATAAGCTTTTTTCAAATCTTCATCACCAGCATCTTTGGTAACTCCAAGTACTTCATAGTAATTTTTACATTTGTTTATGCTGTGAACGAGAGAGTGTTATAATGAAAATTTCAAGGAAGAAGTTCATATAATACTGTAATGTTTTATTCATTAGAATTGTATAAAGAACTGTCTGTGGATTGTTTTCTCAGTATCAAATGATAGCTTATCACGTTAAAGGTTATAGCTTCATTCTGTTTTTCGACCACAGACTAGTCCTCCAATCTCTTCCCAGTCTAAGAGTTGACCATGAGAATGTCCTTGGTGCACTTTGTCACAACTATAGAAAAGCAAAGCAAAGTCCATAACAATTGTGGATGAGGGACAGAGCACAGAACTGTAACTAAAATGAGAGGATAAGAACAACTTCACAGTATTTTTAAAAGCATAAAGAAATTCAAGCCCTGGCTGGTGTGGCTCAGTGGACTGAGTGCCGACCTGTGAACTGAGATGCTGAGGGTTCAATTCCCAGTTGGGGCACATGCCTGGGTTGCAGGCCAGGTCCCCAGTCGGGGGGCATGTGAGAGGCAACTGATCAATGTGTCTCTCACACATTGATGTTTCTCTCCCTTTCTTTCTCTCTTCCTTCCCTTCTCTCTAAAATAAATAAATACAATCTTAAAAAAAAAAGAAATTCAATAATCCTCACAAGTTATGTTGCAGCTAAGGAACAGTATGCATTATACTCCAAGAATTTTGTTGTTGCATAATGTATATCTAACCAAATATCAAAGCAACAGTTTCATGCATGTAAAATAACTACAGCACACTATGGTTTAAATGTCAAGGCCAATTAATTCAGCTCAGCCATGCTACAGAGAATTCATCTGTGAAAGATAAAAGCTCTTAATAAAATATACCATGGAACTCAAAAATGTTTGTTAACTCCATTTTTCATTGTGATGAGCATACTCTTTAAAATTACAGTAAGTCCTCACTTGATGTCGTTATTAGGTTCTGTGACTTTAAGCAAAATGACATATAACAAAACCAATTTTACCATAGGCTAGTTGACATAAACAAGAGTTAAATTCCTACAGGATCTGACCAACGTTACGAAACAATGTTGAATGAATCATCATTATTCAAGGACCTACTGCAGTTGCATAGTTTGTAACCCTGAAGATGTAACTGATTTGAATCTGGTGTCTTTAATGTATATTATGAAAATAAATACTTGGAACAGAGAACATTAATATTTTGGATGCTAACATCCTCCCACAACCTAATAATTTTTCTTCACTAAAATTCAGGTACAGTTTACACGTTTTGGGGGCATACTTTATGACTTTAGATGTGTTCCATGTGTAAATGCCTTGATGACAGAAGCAGTAAGAGGTACATGGGTCTGAGGCATAGTTGTTCACTGGCAGCTAAAAGTATGGCAAATGCTGACTCAAAGTTTTCAAAGAAAAGAGTCAGAATTGGTCTTCTTCTTTTTTCTTTTTTAAATGACTGAACATATTAATCATCACACTACTTGGTACATGAATAGGTTCTCAGTAAATATTACTGGAATAAATGAACCTCAGCTCTTCTTTTATAATGAAAGCATTCATCATTTGGTATATGAAGTAGCAGGAGAAAAAAAAAAGAGAGAAGACAGTGTATAAGATTATAGCCCTGCCTCGTATAGCTCACATCGGCCTGAGAACCAAGTTGCTGGTTCAATTCTCCAGTCAGGGCACATGCCTGGGTTGCAGGCCAGGTCCCCAGTAGGGGGTGAGCATGAGGCAACCACACAGAGATGTTTCTCTCTCTCCCTCCCTTCCTCTCTGCCTAAAAATAAATAAATAAATCTTTAATAAAAAAAAAAAGGATTATAGAAATTTTTCCATATCGCATCAACAAAAATCTGTTATGTAGTGTTTTTTATAGTAACTAATTAAAATTGGATTTTTCTACTTTAGATACTTAATAAATATTAACACCAGTTAATTTTATTTCATGAACATGACATCACTTTTATTTAGTCAACAATATTTACTGAGTACCCACTACGTCCCAGATAGTGTTCAGGCAGTTGAGATATATTAGTGAACAAAACAGGGAACCATCTTGCCACGATGGAGACTCACTCCCCTAAACACAATTAGAAACTATGTAGTAGAAATAAGGGAAGGGTCATTTATAGAATACCTACTGTTTGTCAGGCACAGGTCCACAATCCCATATCCATGTTCCAATATTCATTAAGCCCTCAAAAATGTTAAATTATTCTATAACTAACTGACTGCAAAAACCTGACTTGAACTCTTTTAAAGTAAAATTTGACCTAAAGGAAAGTGAAACTGCTACAGTCTTCTTTTATACCATTTAAGTGTGAACAGTTGAATGTTTTGTTGCAGAAATGTTACCATTAGTGTCCATGTTGCTTACCAGTTAATATACTGTATAATGAATGTATGCTCCTTATTAGCTTTCTAAAATATGAAGAATTCTGATTAAAAACTACATCTGGTCCACAAAGTTTTCACATAGAGAATTGTAGAATCTTATTATCCTGATTATTTTACACAAATTATCTCACTTACTCATTAAGTTGATACTATTCCTATGGGAAATCAAGGCTTTGAGTGCATAAGTAAATTGCCAAAAGTCATATGACCAAGTGACAGATGGGAACCAGGATTTAGCTCCTCAACACAAATTTACTGACCATCTACTTTCTGTTAACCACTGTTTCAAATGCTACAGCGGTGAATTAAATAGTCAAAAAAAAAAAATTCCTGCTCTCATTAAATTTATAATTAGGATGGGGCAAGCAATGAACATGTATTCAAGTAAAATATAAAGTACATCATATGGTGATAAATATTTAGAGAAAAATAAAGTGGCAAAGGGGACCAGAGAATGGAAGGGGCAGCTTGCTAGGACGATTAGGAAAGGCCTCACAAGTAAGGCTTCAAAGCTCATTTGTAAAAATCCTGTCCAGACCCTGAATAAAAAAGGAGCCTCCTCAGACTCCAGAATAACCATCTCCTTCCTTCCAATTGGTTTTTCCAATCAGTGTTTAAACGGACTTTTTTACCTTCTAGATATTTTTAAATGTTGGTTTTGGTGCCCAGAATATGTGTTCTCTGCCTCTTTTCTTCAAACCGCAGCTTAGCTCTTTCTCTTCTCCACAACTCAAATTCCTCAAGACTAGGTTTGGTGACCCTCTTGGAGCCTCTCGAGGCCCTCTGAATTCAGCCCAGCCCAGCGATTACCACACCGTACTGCAACTGCCTGCTTACTTGTCTGACTACTCTTTTTATAGACCCTTTGAAGGCAGACATTGTGTCTTTTTCACCATATGTATTGACAGATGGGTGGGTGACTGATTCAATTTGAGGGCAGAAATGGTAAGGATCCAAAAGTAATTTTTGGACCAAAGGTAGTAAGTGCTATAATGAAAATGTAGTTGGCATCATAACTCTATTTGGAATAGAGGAGAACTGGCTATGAAATAAGGAACAGAGCTAAGAATATGACACACGCTGCCTGAATGTAGAAAACAAAAGGTAGCAAACCAAACACTGAACAATCCTCAACTCATTACTATTGGTTCGACTCAACTACATAAGATGTTTAATTACGTTCCACATTAACCCTCTAAATTTGTTTCGTTGATAAGTTCTGAGCACCAAAGGCTAGGTGACAGAAAAAGGCAGTCCCGGAAAGGGCTGGGGGATAGTGTACGGAAATTACGTTGGAATTCACAATCCTCTAGAGATGTGTCATAAAGGTAAAAGAATTGTCACAATGAGAGAAAAAAGTAGGAAAAACAATTAATTCTCTAATTCTTAGCTGTATCTAGCTCTGCCATATCTTCTCGGCACCAAATTTTTCATCATATATTAAAGGAGAAATCTTTGAGAAACCAGCAGAGAGGTATGAAGCTGATATCACCAATGGAAAGCTGAAGGCTATGTATTTCAAGCAATATTCCAGATATATTCATTTTTCTAATTTTTCATACCTGAATGAGAAAACACCATTGATATATTTATTTTAATTAATATTTTTGTTCATCATGCTCCTTTTTACCAGCTAAAATGTACTTTCACACTTTTAACGGTTTGCTCCTTACTGAAAGATTCAAATCTTTTTCTCCATCCTCACCAAACAATTTTTAAGAAAGAAAGAAGGAAATAGAGCAGAAAAAGAAAATAAATTAAGAAGGGGTAAGCCATTACCTACCCTGGAAAGAAATATTGTGAAATAAAGGCAGAAAGATCTGTCTGGGAGCTCGACAATGGAGAAGTATGTCTGGTTCAGGCTTCATATCTTTCTTCATGTGTTTAAAAGCATAGTAGGTAGGGGGGAAGGGTCTTCTTTCAATTCTTTTTTTTAATATGATACAGTTGATTATTTAATTAGATTCCATGTTTAACTGCTGTTTATGGAAATACTTGTTTATTCTTGGAGGCAAAGGATTATTTATTTTATAAGTTTAGCAAAAGAATTTCATTTAAATAACTACAACTTAAATCAACTACTAATAAAATCCCCATAATTCACGTGATTTAATAGCTGTACTGATGTGTTCTGAATTGATAAATATAATGGTGACCCAGTTAATGATTTCACATTGATTTCATAAATTTTAAAATAAAAGATGGGTTTTTTTTCAATGATATATGAAAACCTTTTCAAGTTAGGTCGATGACACCTTTTTCTCAATTTTTCAATATATGTCAACTCAAAGACAACAAATGCTGCTTAGTTTCACAGAATGTTATTTTTACAAAGTTGCATGCTTTTTCTTCCATGTTACTGTAGACTAGCTCTTACTTATGCAATGGATGCAGTATTATTGCATGGCTTCTCCCATTGAGCCAAATTGTTACTGGGCAACTTGTCTGCATAATTGTGCTAACCAACAAGATAACATGGCTTTCTTCAGAAACATCCCCTGTGTATAGGTAAAACAAAAAAACAAAAACATACCACATGTAAGTGTTTTCTGGTGATCTGTTACATTACTAAAGCAACACTTAGGAAGGCTAATATAGTGAATACGTGTTCATGATTGAGCTAAGCAACTCTTATACAGGAATTAATGGAAGTATTTTGAATAAGTTAGGGATTCTATTAAAGAATGCCCCAATCATATTTAGTCCCCAAAGGAAAATATTTAGCTACCTTAAATATTAAGTCTACATTCATTTAATAAAAAATGTATAACAAAATTACTGACCAGAGAAACAATCTCTAATATGGGTATACTACTAAACTAATATTAACTAAACTACCTGATAAGAATTTATGGTTTCAAACATAGCTGGGTCCCAAATGCTAACCTGAAATCTTTCCATTACCCTCTGCAAACATTTCACACTTTCACCACTCTCCTCAAGCTTTCAATCTCCTCTCTTTTCTTATAACTCTCAAAGGGTAACCTCATCTCCAATTTCACAGAAAATACGGAAGGCAACTGACAGAAATTCCCCCAACATTTATGTTTGCACCTGGCCAACTCTACCATATAAAGTGTATCTGCATCCACCCTCATATCTCATTCTTAAAATGTCCCTTAAATACTAGAACAGAAATAGAAAAACAAAGCACTGCTCTCCCTACCTCATTTCTACCATACCCTGAGTTACTCCTCTCTTCCTTTCAAAGCTAGGGTAGAGGAAATTAAGGAAAAAAATTTTTTAAAAGTAACACCAGACTTAGAATATTCCTGTTTTCCAAAAGCTTCAACTATATTTTTAAATGATATTTTCAAATATATTGGTGATCCTACAGTCTTTCTAAAAAAAAAAATCAAAAAATCAATGATTCTAAATAAAAATCACATGTATAAAATTAACTTTATTTAGGTCTTTCACTGAGAATATGTTCTCCCCCAAAAAGTAATTTCTACAAGAAAATACAGTCTGTTTTCAGTTACATGTGGTTTCCTGGAATATATTTCAACACACTGTTTAATTAAAGCTTTTCCTTAAAAAAAATCAAAAGCAAGCCTCATTTATTCACGTATCTCCCTTCAAGTATTCACTTATGCAACCATCTCTGACATACTACTACTGTTTTAAAAGTGTTTAGCAACATTATTTATATTCTAAAAGTACTTCACTACCATTTATGCTAATCAAACACCCTTTACCATGGTTTTACAGCGATCAGGGATTCTTTTAAATTAAGCTTGAGTATATAAGCATATAGAGAAAAAAGCAAATATAAATAATTGCTATTTGATTTGAAATGACTATAATTTCAAATTATGGTGAGTAAAAAAGAGTGAACTAAAACGCAAGAATGGAGAAAAAGGGGTGAGAATAGAAGGAAGAATAAAACAAGAAAGGGTAAAAAAGAAAGACAATCTAACTAGTTAGTTTTACCTACTCTTCGCTTGAGCTAGTTCACTGTATTATATAATTCACTCTATTGTGTGAATTATCCGACTAATCACTGTTCAGAGTCCTTCATCCCTAGATGAAGGGAAACTTTGTTTCCCTAAAGAGCAACATTAATACAACATCAATTCATCTTATTAACGCTGTAACAGGAAACAAGAGTATCTTCTCTAGTGTTTCAAACTCAGCAGTTCATCTTATTTCCAGAAAATTTTTCTTAATTATAAAATTAGTAAAGTCAAATCCCTAAAACCCAGTTTATAATTTTTCAACTCTACCTAATTCTTTTGCTTTAATTGGAAGTGTATCATAAGGCACTGAGACAGAATAGTCAGAGTAAAAAGAAAAAAAAAATTAGGGCTGGATAAGAAAGATGAAGGGATTAAGCAAAGGAAAAAAAATCTCATGGACACTGACAACAGTAAGATTATTACCAGATGGAAAGAGGGTTGGGGGGAAGTAGAAGAGGGTAAAAGGGAAATAAATAGTGACAGAAGACTTGACTTTGGGTGATGAATGCACAATATAATATGCCGATGAAGTATTACAGAATTGTACACCTGAAACCTATATAATTTTATTAGCCAATGTTGCCCCTATAAATTCAAAAAAATTTTTTTTTAAATTAAAAGGGAATATTATGGTTATTAGCATATCTAAATACATAATAATGAATATAACTAGGAAATAAACTATCCTTAAGTAGGAAATTGAAAATGCTTTACTATTGCCTTCAATTTTTCTCTCATATAGAATTCTGCTTTCATATATAATGAGGTCTGTCCAGAAAAAGTCTAGCCATTGTTAATATAACGAGAATGGTTTATGTGACATCGACATAACCTGGCAGCCACGGAGAGTGGACTGGAATGCACATGCGTAAACAATTATGACTTCACTGTACTAGTTAGTGGGGGACATTGTTGAGTGAGCATGTGTACTGTGGGGCCATTGTATTGAAAATGAGTGAGTAAGTAGAACAACAAATCTGCATCAAATTTTGCATTAAGTATGAACATTCCTCGTGGAAACTATATGGATGATTCAGAGGGCTGCAGCTACGGGCAACTGGTCATTGGCAGCTTCATCACAACAACACATCCGCTCATGCCTCACATCTCATGCAGACTTTTCAGGGAAACATCAAATCACCCAGGTGACTCAGCACCTCCATAGCCTATATTTGGCACCCTGCCACTTCTGGCTTTTCCCAAATCTAAAATCACCTTTGAAAGGTAACAGGTTTTAGACCGTCGATGAGATTCAAGAAAATATGGCGGGGCAGCTGATGGCAACTGGGGGAATGTGTAAGGTCCCAAGGTGCCTACTTTGAAGGGGACTGAGGTGTCATTGTCCTACGTACAATGTTTCTTGTATCTTGTATCTTCTTCAATAAATGTCTCTTTTTAATATTCCATGGTACTTCATACTCCATGGTATTTCATATTCTGGGTACTTTCTGGGTAGACCTAATATATATGACAGAACAATTTTTCTATTCTCTTTCAACATTTTATCTAAGTACTGCACTATGTCAAAAAACTGAAATAATTTTCCTCAAAAATAATTATCCAGCAGTACTCGAAAAAATAAAAAAAACGATGAAACCTTCCACAGAGATGGTATTTTGCAGTCTGACTTTATAAAGAATATAAAATATAACACAGCTAGAGTTCAATTCCTTGATGTCTGTTCTATTGAATTATAATTCAAACAGTTCTTTTAGATGCTATACCATTTAAAAATTACATTAGCAGCAATTGTAGTTGCAATATAAATCATATTTATTCCTACCTGAGAACTCCGTCTACTTGGTCTTTGGTGTAGCCTTTTCCACCATCGCTGCCAGATGCGCTGTCCTTTGTGCAGTTAGGCTTGCTCTGATCAGCATTACCTGGCGGTTTTCGGCAACGAGGGCTATTTCCAGCCGTGCTTCCATTTTTCATAATTATTTCCAATAGTGCTGTAAAAAGATACAGAAAGCATACCATGTCTGTTTACGTCAAGGTACATACACAGGACCTTGAGAAGAAAGTTATAAAGGTGACAAATTAAGAATTACATACTACATAAAGATTCACCACAGGATCTTTTAAAATAGCAAGCATTCCCTTATGCACTAAACTGTTTACAAACCACCAATCACCATTTAGAAGTAGAGTGTTAAGAAACTGAAAGCTAATAACTCAAAATTACTATCATTCAATTACTTATGAAACACTTGTATTTGTCATATCATGGTAAAATTGCAGAATACCAAATAAAAGTAGCCAATAAGATTATCTATAAGGAAACAAAATTAGACTTCCTATTTCCTTCTCAAGAATGGTAGCTAAAAGACACTTGAATATCTTCAAAATGCTCAGGGACAAAAACTATCACCTTAAGTCCAGCACTAATTTTCTAGAAAATGCACAAGAGTAGAAACATTTTTAAACAAAAACAGAAATTTACTGCTAAGATTTTCAGAGGATACTATATATATTATAAATATATATAGAAAGAAAATGCTTCTAGACAGACTGTAAAAGGGAATGGTGAGCAAATATTATAATAAATGTATGAGTAAATTTAAATATTAAGTCTACAAAATAATAATAGTTATGTATAGAATTTGATTTAAATACTGATGGAGCATAAAAGAGGGGGTAAAGAAAATATGTGAAACAAGACTGGGAGGTTGACAGGGATCAATTATACTACTCTCTCTCCTGTGAATGCCCGAAACTTCCCAGAAAAAGCAAAAACTATATATGTACCAAAAAAAAAAATCAACAGGACTAAAAGGGAAAAGAAACAGATAAAGTAACCACAATGACTGAAGATTTTAACATATTTCAATCAATAAGTGACATTGAGTAGATTATGAAAAGAAATCACTAAGGATACAAATAATATAAATATCCAATTTATCAAGCTTGATCTAAGAGACATAATATTATCTCCAACCGGCAAATATTCATTCTTTATAGGCATACAAGGAATGAAAATTGACTATATTATAGCCAGATCATAATGTTACCCTCTTTAAATCTCAAAGAATTAGTATCATATATACCACAATCTAGGAATGCAATGCATTTAGGTGAGAAATCAATTATAAAATGTAACTAGAAAAGATTACAAATGGGTTAGGAAAAAAAATCAGACAACTCATGTATCAAAGAAATAATCATAACAGAAATAAAAAAACAAAATTAAATCAAAATGAACACACTACATATCAGAACTTGTGGGTCAATAATTTATACTGAAATAACTGGATATCCACACGCAAAAGAATGAATTTGGACCCTTACATTACACCATACACAAAAATTAGCTCAAAATAGATTTCACACCTAAATGTAAGAGCCAAAACTATAAAACTCTCAGAAGAAATACCAGAATAAATCTTTGTGACCTTGACTTAGGCAAAATATTCTTAGATATAACAAAAGGACAAATGATAAAAGAAAAAAATGAAGAAACTGGATATCATCAAATAAAAAGAATTTTGCCCTTTAAAGAATATCATCAATAAAGTAAAAAGGCAATTCACAGATTGGGAGAAAAATATTTACAAAATCATATATCTGAAAGAGATACACGCATACAAAATATACAAAGAACTCTTACAATTCAATAACAAAGTCAAAAAATCAATATAAAAAGTGCAAAGGACGTGAATAGACATTCTTCAAAACAGATATATAAATGACCAATAAGCACATGAAAAGTTGCTCAATTTCAATAGCCATTAGGCAAATGAAAATTAAAACTACAATGAAATACCACTTCATACCTACTTGGATGACTATAATAAAAAATATGGACAATAACAAGTGTTGGCAAGGATGTGGAGGAACTGGATCCCTAAAACACTGTTGGTGGAAATGTAAAATATGTGGCCACTCTGAAAAATCATTTGGTTGTTCCTTAAAAAATTAAACATATAGCTATCATTTGACCCAACAATCCTGTCCCTGGGTATATAGACAAGAGAAATGAAAACATACAGCTACACAAAAACTGGTTCACAAATGTTCCTAACAGCGTTGCTGATAAGGGAAAAAAATGGAAGAAATCCAAATGTCCATTAACTGATGAATGGATAAATACAATGTGATAAACCCAGGCAATGGAATATCATTCAAATGAAAACAAATGAACTACTGATATATGCTACAATGTGGATGAACACTGAAAACATGATAAAAGAAAAAATCAGTCACTAAGGACCATTCCATTTCTATGAAATGCACAGAACAGGCAAATCTACAGAGACAGAAAGTAGAGTAGCCATTGCCGAGGGATATTGGGAAGCAAAGGACAGAATCAGGGAGATATAAGGAATGACTGCTAGTGAATACTGGGTTTCCTTTTGAGGTAAAGAAAATGTTCGAAAAGTTATTGCCGTAATGGTTGCACAACACTGTGAACATACCAAAACCCACTGAATGGTATGCTTTAAGCGAAGTAACTGTATGGTATGTGAATTATATCTCAATAAAACAGTTATATATATAAAATCCTAGCAGTGTCACTGGCAAATTTATATATATATATATGTATATACACATGTATATATGTACATGTGTACATATATACATGTGTATATATATATATATATATAAAACAGGGTGGGCAAACATAGGTTTACAGTTGTGAGTATGCAAAAGTTTATTCTTGTATTATTATTTATTGTATTCTTTATTTGTAATACAACTATAAACCTACTTTTGCCCATCCCCGTATATATACATATACACATACGAGAACTTCTTTTTACCATATTTTTTCCCTAGTTAATGCATTCAAGAGGTCACCAAAGACATAAGATATTTAGTTTTCACAACAGTCTAGTTGTAGCTGAAGGCTCCTAATTAGACTAGCACTCTACTAGTTATTAACCAGATAAGTATAACATATATAGTCAGTTTTTAACTATAGTTCTTATTTAATACAAGCACAATGTTACCCTTGAGATCCAAAGACTGCATGGTCTATGGGGTAGTGGTTCACAACTTTTAAATATGACAGTGTTATGGGAATTCTTGAAGGTGGCTATGACAGTAGCTTAAAATTTAAATCTCTGCAAATTCCCTCAAAAAAATCACAGCAATTAGATAGTAAATTCAAAACTTCATGCACAATATCCCATAACACAAGAAGGTGAGAATGACCCACCAATAGCTCTAAAGACCTATGTGGGTATTAGCACCTGTGTGGGGAGAAGTAGAGGATAGTAACAGGGCATGTGCCCATCCACAGGATAAAAGAACTCCAAAATTACCAATAGGGACTCTCTACACAGCACAGCAGGCAAAACTGAGAAAAGAGATAAAAAGGAATGGGTTTTGCTCGCTACATTAGGTAGTCGGTTCATAATAAACTCTTAAGGGCAGACTCTCAAAACTCTCAAAACTAATCAAAGTTCTCTTCCAGAACAAAGCCACACCAAGGAGAAACTACTGGGAACAGTGCCCAAACTGAAGAGGACAGAGGCAATAGACAAAAAGGAAAGAGAAACTCCAGATAAGTGGGGAAGGAGAGAAAGGAGCAAGATCTTATATAGCAAGGTGATATACAGGGTCCTGCACAAATAATGCCCTTTTTCTTTATGAGCTGATAATCTACACCAAATCTTTTATTACAAAATCATAAGCATGTAATTCTGTAACCTAACAATATCACATTCAAGCATACCATATGACATTTGAGATGAAATGTTCACATTAAAACTATAAGTTGATACACCCATATTATTAACCTACCAACCACTCTTAAGCAGGCGTTAACTTCTGTCAGGCCCTGTATATACATTTTGCACACCTGTCAGATTATGGAAAAGCTTCATTTTAAAAATATATCAGTGTGAAAGCCTTACAGTTATAATTTTTTCTTTGTTTAACAAATCATCTTAACTGAAGGGAATAAAATTATATAAACAGGTATTGTTGTGGAAAATCTGGGCTTGTATATGCCACAAGTACCTGTAAAACAGTTACAAAACATGAGAATAAAAAGACAGTTAAAATTAAAATGGTTCCTGATGGCAAGGGAGTTTTTAATCTAAGAGAGGGATGGCCATATGCACAGACAATACAAGGAATGAAAGCAGCAAGGCAGGGAGAATTAACGTGTTAACTAAGCAGGGAATGAGTCGCGGAACCCAAATGGAGATTAATCCTAACTTAAAGCAATTATTTTGTGCTCAAATAGGTAACCAAAAAAATGACAGAACAGAGGTAAATATTATACTCCAAGGCCCTAACCAAATACTTTTGCCATAGTAATTATACATGGCATTCTTATAGCTCTTGAATTGAGCCATTATAATGTCCGGCAGATACTTCGTATTTCATTCCCCTAGAACGTAAGCTCCAAAAGGACAATGACGTTGTCTTATTGTTCACGGACTCCCTAGTTCTCAGAAGAATGCCAGGCACAAAAAAGTGTGCATTCAGTAAGTATCTGTTGAATAACTAGTCTCCCATTTTACAGATGAGAAAACTGAGGCTCAGAAAGATAATTATGTATGCACGGTTGCGCAACTACTCAATTAAGGTTCAAAACCAAATTTCAGTATATTTTCTTCAACTACAATGTCTGAAATAATTTGGCTATTAGCTGAAATTTGGAAATCATTTTATAACACTTCATGCTATCAAAAAATTGTTCTGAATGCATAATTTATATTTGTCACTAAATTTTAATTAAGTCAGAAATAGAAAAAAAAAATAAAATTATCAAAAAGGAATAGGTTGGATAATACTCCAGATATGTAATGCAGTTTAAAAACTTTAACCATTTTAAGTGAGATAAAAGGGGACAGAATGTTGAATTTTTTACTAGACTTAAGTTTTAAAATAATGTAGCAAAAAAAGGGAAGAAAATCTACGCACACATTTCTCACATGAAAGAAAAAAATAAAAGTAAGACTAATTGCTATTGTGCAAACAGATGCTACAAATTATACATATGTTATCCATTCATTAAAACAGGCACAGGATGGCCTTTTTTGAAGCTGAAGGCCTCCAACTGGTTCAAATTACTATGAAATTCCTAAAAACAATAAAAATGCTTTTCTCTGAAGAAATGTGTATTTCAAACTGCCCCCGAAATAGTGTGAAACACTGAAGTATTAAAACAGCAACGTAAAGCACTTAAACAGTGAGATGGTATCCTTCTGTGAGTCTAAAACACATCAGTAATTCAATAAATATAGTTTAAGAAATTAAAATGTAATTTAATTTCTGCCTGCTAACATTATTTCTCTAGAATATTTATATTTCCTCTGTAGTAGCTACTTATGTATATCAATTCTTTCAAACATAAACTCATAGTATGAAAATATTTGAAAGCTGTAAAATTCATTTCACTTTGAAGTTCAATGCAATAAATAAACTGTAAAATAATATTCTCAACTAAACATACAGAGAAGGTAACACTGTCCTAGAACCATTTGAAGATCCAAGTTTTCCCTTAAGGAAAACTCTTGCCAATCTTTAAAAGTGTTTTATTAATCAGACTTCTCACCTGGCAAAAATAAAATGTAAAGTGGACAAAAATTCTGGAATAGCTGAAATTTCATTTCGTATCTTTCCATTGACTATGTGTATAAGAATTAGGAAGATTAAAATGCAATGCTTTCTTTTGCCTTAGTATGAAAACGCATGCATAGGAACACACAAACTTCTTGAGTTACAAGAGTTTGACAGTAGTCTAAAATAGGTGAAATTTAGGGATAAAAATGTAAAATTTCATTTTAACGAAAGACTTCAATTTCCTTCTACACTAAACATTTTACCAGGAGCTTACAAAAATGTTCTGGACTTTTCCCTCCTCTGAATTCTTAACATTGTTCCATCTGAAAACATTTCATGTAAAATACACTTTGCTTAACATTTGCCCATAACTTTATTTCAGCTAATGCTCACATCAATCCTGTGAAGTAATCTTCATTTTACACATAACTAAACAAGGCTTAGAGAAACTAAGTATCTTGTCATTGGTTACAAAGCTATCAGAGGCAAAGTCTGCATCTGAACTAAGGTTTTCAGACCTTACTGCAACTGTACGCCATCATTTTATTTGGTAATCACATTCTGCTGGCTTATAATACATTGTACTATTTTCGGTTTATATTTCTTATTTTTTCTATGTTTATGTCTTTAAGAACAACAACTGTGTTATGCTTTAATTTCTTATAGTATCCCTTCAGTATCTTGACTCAAGTTACTTACTTGTATGACAGAATGCCAGACCAAGTTTAAAAATTCTGAGCCTTGCACTGGTGAAGTAAAAAATGATACCAAAATAACTGTGTTCACTGTGAATGTTTTCCATGTATTAACTCATTTAATCCTCACAACAGCCCTAGGAAATCAGTACATTATTGTCCCATTTTGCAGATGCAAAATCTAAAGATTAGAGAGGTTCTCTAACTTGTCCAAGATATAGGCTATAAATTAGTAGGTGGAAGAGATAGGTTTTAAAGCCATGGAATTCTGTCTCAAGTGGTTACTTGCGAAATGTTCAAACTGTCCATCTAGAACTAGTGACTAAATGAAATCATGTATTCTCATACAGTAGGGAGATTCAAAAAATTTTAACTCTAGGCACTAATTCCGTAGATGTGACACCAAAAGCACAGGCAATAAAAGCAAAAAATACACAAATGATTCCATCGAATTAAAAAAATTCTAGGCCTCAAAGGACACAATGAACAGAATGAAACACAACCTACAGAATGGGAGGAAAAATGCAAATCATCTAACTGATAATGGGTTAATATCAGATTTTATGAAAAATTCCTACAACTAAACAAAAAAAAAAGCCCAATTAAAAAGTGAGCAAAGGACCTGAACAGACATTTCTCCAAAGATAATATACAAATAGCCTATAAGCAATTTAAAAAAAACCACAGTAAGATATCACCTTATACTTGTCAGGATGACTACAATCAAAAAAACAAAAAACAAAAAGAACAACAAAACCAAGCAAAGAGAAAATAACAAGTGTTGGTGAAAATGTGGAGAAAAATGGAACTCTGGCACTTTCGGTAGTAAAACAGTACAACCATTATGGAAAACAGTATAACAGTTTTCCCAAAAAGTAAAAATAGTACTACCAATATAATGCAGCAATTCTATCCCCCCCTCCATATATATGTATATGTATGTGTGTATGTGTGTGTGTGTGTGTGTGTATATATATATATATATATATCTCCTCCAAAAGAATTGAAAGCAGATCACAAGGAGATATTTGCACACCCATATTCATAGCAGTATTAATCACAATAGCCAAAATATAAAAACAATCTACATGTCTATTGACAGATGAATGGATAATGAAAATGTGGTATATATAAGCCATGGAATATTGTACAGCCTTAACAAAGGAAATCCTACCACGTGGTAGAGCACAGATTAACTTCGAGGACATCATGCTAAGTTAAATAAGCCAGTTAAAAAAGACAGGTCCTCGAATAATATTGCTTCATTCAACCTTATTTTGTTACAAGGTTAATGAGAGGCCACAAGAAGTCAATTTTTGTTTATATTAATTAGCCTGTGGTAAATTTGGTTTCATTATACATTGTTTCGCTTCAAGACACAGAACCTATGAACTATGCTAAGTGAGGAACTGCTGTTTATGATTCCACTTAGATAAGGTATCTAAAGTGCTCAAATTTTAAGAGAAAGTAGAATGATGGTTGCTAGGGGCTGGTGAGCAGGGAAAATGTAAAGTTGTTTAACTGGTACAGTTTCAGTTCTGTAAGATGAAACATTCTGGAGATCTGTTGTACAACAATGTGAAAATGGTTAACATTACTAAACTGCACACTGAAAAATGGTTACATTTTTCATGTTTACATCTAGTAAACTTTTAAGTGTTTTCTGCCACATTTAAAAAAATTATTAACTCTTTTCTTTCATTTTCCTTTCCTGCCTTCTCTGGTATAATATTCAAAAGTGATGTAATGAAGGGATAGAGGAAAACAAAGAATACTAGGACTTCAACAATGTAGAAACAAATTAAGAAAACAATAAAATAAAACAGGTAACCCCACATTCTTATTATCAATAATTTTCTTTTTAACCTGGAAATATCTTGAATCTCCAGTAAAACAGTAACCTATTAGCAAGGCAATAGACTATAGTGGGTAAAGGCCTTTTGGAGCAGGAATGCTCAAGTACTGTTCTGACTTTGCTACTAATTACTGTACAGCAAATTACTGTGTTAAGATATTTTTATTCATCCATCCATCCATCCATCCAAAAGACAGTCAAATGAATCCTGTACCTCTACATAGGATTGCTATGAGAAGTAAAGGAAGTAATTCATATAAGACACTAGGCACATGGTCTGGCACTTTGTAAGTGTTCAATAAATACTGGCCATTATTATTACTGTAAAGCCTAGCGAGCACATGAGTTTAAAGCCTAGGTAGGACATGAACGGGGTGAATTCAGCTAAAAGATATCGAGGACTCTGTTCCTTAGAGATCTGCCTAATTTGTCAATAATTATGGTGCTATGAACTCAGATAGCATATAGCAACTCATTACCACCATTCTTGCCAAACTTGTGCTTCTTTCTTCTCAAGGAACTCCCTCCCAGGGAAAAGCAATGTCATCTCAGGTATTCGAAAGTGTTTGCTTTGGAAACAATGTTCTAGCCCAGAGATGGTGGGACCTGAGACCTGTACATTCGCGACTAGCGTTCCCAGTCCCTTTCAATTCATTAGGGGCCTAGGCCTCATTTGGGGGTGAGGATGGGGAGGGAGAGGGCCGCACAACTGGACACCCAGATAATAAAGTCCACGCTGGTATGGCTACAACGGGACCGGACAAATCTCCCAGGGACAGTCTCCCGAAACGGACCAGGGAGGGAACCAACAACACTCGTCTGTCAGCTGAGAGCCGACATCTCGCAGACAGGCTGGAGCAGGGAGAGTCTCGGGTAGCCCATTCCAAGCCGATGCATGCCCTGCCGGCCCAGGACCCCAGGACGTGTCCCGCGGAGGGGCTATCCTGACCCAGGGTCCCACCGGTTCCCGGACTGGAGATGGTGGGGGTGGGGCGGGCTGCGTGGGGGTGGGGGATCGGGAGGGTCGGGGGAAGGGGCAGGGAGAGCAGGGACACCGAGGGCCTCACCGCGGGCCGAGGGCAGTGGGTAGAGCTTTTCAGCCTTCTGCAGGAAGCGCTGGGCCTTCTCTCGGTCGCCGGCGTTCAGGGCCTCCCTGGCGATCTCGACACATTTCTCCGCCTCATCCCGGTTCCCCTCCATGGCTTGGCCCGAGCCTTCTTCCGTTTCCTCCCGGAGTGCTGCTACCAGGGGGCGGAAGCCGCCGCCGCCGAGGAGGCGAGGCCGGCCCGGGTGGGGGCGTGCGGAGGCGAGCGGGAGGAGCGCAGAGACCAAGGCGCAGACCGGCAGACTGGCGGGCTCGCAGCTCCGCCTCCTCACGGCCCGCCCCTCGAGGGCCGCCAAGGTGCTAGCCGCATTTCCAGGCCCCCGAACTGGGGCGTCCAAGCCCACTGGGAGGTCTCTGAGCGGCGCCCACAGGCTCAGAGCAGATCAACCCGAGGGGCGGGCGGATACCAGCGTGGCTATGCCGGGGTAGTCCTTCGGCAGTTCGGCCTGCCGCCCGCATTGGCCGCGCAAGGTCCCCTGACCGCCTCGAGCAGCCGCCTTCTACGCGGCCTGAGCAACCGTTGAGAAGTAGGGAGGCCCCGCCCCCAGGCCCCCAAAGCTTGGCGATTTGGTCAGGTGACGACTAAGCTGTCAGTCCCTAAAGCACTGCTTCCGGCACAGGTGTTGACGAACACAGTAGAGCATGGTTAGACCCTAAAACTCTACGGCTGGTTTTACATTTTTGTTTTTTTTAGAGCTATACACCATTTTCCTGACCCAGATTCCATTAATTGTCTCATACCAACGAGGTTCAAAGCAGACCGTTTGCAATTGTTCTGGCCTTAACCCCAATCACTTTATGACCAAAACAAGGTAGGAACCAGCTTTCTGAGAATGTATTACCATCACAGAAGTAAAACTACTTGGTTTTCTCGATAAACCTGTTTTCATGACATTGCCGCTGTGAAATGTTCGGGGTTTGGGGGGCAGTTACTGCTAGGGAATGTTATCATCCAAATTATTAAAAATTAAGACAACTTACCAGAAACCAAATGTAAAAATAATCCACTCAACCCAATCACAAAATAACCACTTTTTACAATATTCCACTCAAGCGTTTGTTAGCCTGTTGGAAATACCAAAACTCAGGGGCTTCCAAATAAGAAATCCTGAATCTCTTCTATAAAATGTAATATCCCCCCACCAAGATGTTAATGAGTATCAAACAACTTAGAGACTCAAAACTGTAGCACACAGAAAACACTATTATCTCGCCTAGACTAAACTGCAAGTTCTGTCTCGGGAGGTGGTAGATACAGGACTTGCCCACCTGCTCTCCCCAAGTCCACAACAGCAATACTGTACCAGTGTAGTGCTGTCACAGACAGCAAGTTTGGCCAAGACACAGAGATGGACAAATAGCCTAAAAAACTTGCCCCGTTCCAGTTCCTGCCAAAGTTTAAAAATCTTTAATAGTTAATTACATAATATTAAAAAAATTAGTGAGCCTGCTAACTATTTACCTAGGGAATTAAGTTTAATTTCCCGAAAAGAAATATGCATAATTTATTATCGCTGGATGATACCTATTCAAAAGAATGATGTTTCTATTACAATCACGCAAATTTAAAACACAACTCATTTGGGATATGACCTTTATTGAGCTTATCCACCGGAGTGGAAATAATGTCTGTACAAAACCAAATGTTTGTTACTATAACTTCTGCATCACAATTAAAATCCAAACAGTTTTTTAAAAACAGTCAACTCAATCAAAACCCACTACTTCAGAATCAATAGCTTCTTTGAAGCCACAGTAACACTTAAATATGGTTAAGACTCGAATGCAGAAATTTGGTTGGTTGGAATGCTAATTAAACTTCCAACTTGCTCAAATAGAATTACAAAAAGGCAAAATTGTGTTTTTCACAGAGATACAGTCCACTGGAATCACCAACACTGGACAGCTGTTAAGAGTATTTAGAGTCCTGAGATAATAAGAAATCCCGGCATCCTTTAGACAGTCTTCTGTTGTCCTTTCTTCCCAATCAGAGATTTGTGGATGTGTGGAATGACACCTAGGAGAGGGACAGGGATTAATTCTACTTTTTAATGCACATTTTAAAATACACTATATTTACACAGGACATATTAGTGTTCAACTTGGAAGATGTCTATAAATATGAAGAGTCCTTATCCCATCACTCGCATTTCATCATGCAACCATAATGTATGTCAGTGAAATATATACTCAGGTGTCCTCTTTTAGATTAAAAACTACTAACGGAAATTTTTTAAAAAGCAAAGAACTATTTTTTGTAAAGAAATTTAAAGTAAAATTTTAGTATTTACATACCACCACCAGCAATTGTAGCCTTGATGAGAGAGTCCAATTCTTCATCTCCACGAATAGCAAGTTGCAAATGACGAGGAGTAATACGCTTTACCTTTAAGTCTTTTGATGCGTTTCCTGCCAATTCAAGTACCTAGAAGGCGGGGGACTAATCAGTCTCTTTCCAACTCTTGTTTAGGCCAAGATCCAAATAATCAAACCTTCATGAACGTAAATCTAGCAATTGTCTCCCTCCCCACTCCACTACCTAAATGACAAGATAGCATAAACTATAAAGGGGGCACGCAATTTTATTTCCAGGAGCAGCTCAAGCTCAGTAGGATCCCTTAATGATCACCAGCTCCCTCTAGCGTTCCCAGAGCCTTCTCGCCGCGTTTAGGGCCTGGGAGTTTTCTTGCATCACTTTCCTCCTTCCCTCTCGCCACCTACCCCCCACCCTCCCCCCTAAACCTTTTCAGATTATAGGCGTACACCTATTTACCTCTGCGGTGAGGTACTCCAGAATGGCTGCGCTGTACACAGCAGCAGTCGCGCCCACACGTCCATGACTGGTCGTCCTAGATTTCAGGTGCCGATGAATACGGCCCACCGGAAACTTAATTTTAAGCACAAACAAATGCACAAAGATATGAGTCAAAGATGAAAAAATTATACGCGGCCCAAAGCCAGGGGCAAGGACGCTGGTGCAGCAACGCTCACCCGCATCGACACACGTGATCGCCCCCCCCCCGATATTTATCGTATGGGTAAAACAAGTCGCGACACCGCATCACCCACGCGAAGACGAAAGGCCCATCAGGAACGATAATAAACAAAAAAGGAGGAGAAAAGAAAAACGTCACGATTCCCAGGCTGCACCGAACAACCACTGACCTGCAAGCCGGCTCTCTGCGAGCGGGAAACCGCCTTTGTCTTGGCCTTTCCGGAGTCTTTCCCAGCCTTACCGCCAGCCTACGGCGCGCACACGCCCGCGGGGAAGGAGGAACGGTGAATATAGGATTACCAGGGCGGAGCGCCCCTCCCCCACCGCAGCGGAGCCCGGGCGCGAGCGCGCCCCCGTGCTCCGCCGGGGTCTCCGGCCCGCCGCGCGCCGCAAGGGCGACCCCGCCTGCACGCCCCCCGCTGCGCGCCCGTCGCGGCCGCGCGCCTCCGTCCGCCTGTTCGCCGCCCGCTGGCCCCCAGCGGCGCTGCGCGCGCCACCCAACCGTCGCCGCCCGCTGCGAGATCGGAGGCGGCTGTGCACGCCACCGACAAATCACCTCCCCCCGCTCTTCCAAATCCTATCTCCGCGCGCTCCCAACCGTCGCCACTTCACCCTCATCTCCGTGTGTAACGGGTTTTTCTCCGCTGGCAAAAACCCGCGGAGCCTTCAAGAGCCTCTGCGAAGTTTACCATTTCGAATTCTGCTGAAGCTTAAACAAGCAAGGCAGAGAAAGGACTAGTCAGGCACCCAGCGAGATCCCACCGCCTACTCCGTCGCACCGCGATTCAAACTGCGCTGTCTCCCGCCTTCCTCGCTCCCTTTATACTGCAGAATGTTCCCTCATCCGGGAACTCGGATTGCTCATCCCACCAATGGCTGCCACCCGCCCTGGGGACGCGTCCTTGAGGCTTCAGCCAATGAGCAAACGCAAAAAAAGGCGGAGGGGCGGGCGCTTCGCTGCTCGAACCACTATTGGGACGTGAGGAGGGAGGGGGGAGAGAACGGAGGGATAGGAACCGGAGAGAAGAAGGGCATCGCGGCGGGAGGAAAGAAACAGAGCAAGCTACACTGCGGGAACGAGGACACCGTCTGCTAGTGGTCACGTGTGTGGGAGGAGGAGCCGAGAGGCTTTGGGGAGGAGCCTGCCGTAGCGCCCCGGGTCTTGTAGCCAGGTTCCGGTGACCACGTGAAGTCGCCTCCGGGTCTAGCGCGCCCTCCTTCCTGCCCCCCCCAACACACCCCTTAGCATAACAGGCAGAGACTGGCTGCACCCTCCTCCTCACCTACTGTTTATCCGTTGGGTTTGACAGGTGCCGCGAATGAGTCTTATGAGAGGAGCCCGGACTCCTCCTTCGTAGAGATTTTGCGTTATTACATCCTAAGCGAGCCCCCAGCCACCCTGTGCCCCCACTTCCTTTTTTACTACCCTTGAAACTCCCCGAGGGCCAGTTGCACGGGAACAAACAGAACACACTGCGTAGCAAAGTGACCTCGATTGATACAAAAGACCTTTTGGTCTACGCACAGAGGGCTTGGGGTGAGGCGCTATTATTTTCTTTAATCAAATCATGAACTAGATTTTCCTGGAGGCTACCCATCAGTGGGTTGCACCCATAGCCTGGTGTTTAAAGTTGATTTAGTGATACTGTAAAGCAAGTATGTGTCAATTTTTCTAAACTAAACATTTTGCTACATGACAAATGACAATTGCTATATGTGTCGTTGGGTAACTCCTAATATGATTCACAAGCAATTACAGATGGTCCATGTAATCAATTGCAAATAGTGGTCTTAAAAATAGTGGTGTACACACAGTGCTAGGATAATGCCAGTTTTTTAGTCTTCCAACTAACACCTGTGCACATCTCCAGCTGCTCGGGGACAGTAGTGATCTAAATCATATTTGTAGTGTTTATTAATGTATTACACTTAACATATTTCCGACGTGGTGACATTTTGAAATATGTACTGTTAAGTACTTTGGACGGGGTTTCAATTCGAAAGCTTTTATTAAATTAGAAAACCTCTCTATTTCAAGGAATTTAGTATGTATTTTCTAAATTCTAGAAAAGAGGTTCCCAACAATTTTGACACAAGGCTTATTATTTCTTCCTCTTGGGAACTGAGGGATTTTTATGATGTCACCAATGGCAAAAGTTAATCAGTTCCCCCACTGTATTGATGTAATGACAATAAAAACTATGAAACCTAATGTAATAGTTAACCTGAGCCCCACTATGGCTTCCTGATGTGTAATTCACAAGCCAATAGTAATACCTTTTCCAGTTTAGAGAATATGTACTATATTTATTATGAGGTTCAACTAAAGGTATTCACTGTTTCCTACGTGAACAGGGGTTAAGAGAATGAGCTCAGGAGCACGTAGATGTAAATTCTGCTCTGCTTTCTTTCCATTGTCATCTTAATAACCTTCTGGAGGTCTGAGTTCCTCTTCTGTGAAGAGAGTATAGAAACACCTATTTTCACGTGGTTGTTGAAAAGATTAAAGAAGAAGTATGCATTTTATACTCTAGCATGCATTTGTCACATAATAATCAATGATAATTACTGTTATCTTCTGCACTGGATAATGGGAAGGGATAAAATAAAGTACCTGGTTCATAAATCTTTTATCCTGTCTACTACATTGTCTTCCTTTGCCATGAAAGCAGCAAGCCTAAAACCTGCCCAAAGTAAACATGACCAGGTCATTCAACATAGAGACTAAAATCCAAAATTGGTTTAATACACTCAATAGTTTTTTTACTCCTCTGACGAATAGGACTGTTTCAGTTTCTCTACTTTTCACAGCAGTTGTATGAAGATTTCTTACTCTCTTTGCTGCTCTGAAAAGGTATGGGAAAATATGTTAATATTCTTGGCTTATTTCTCCTGTACTTGCATTTATGCTAATACATGTATAGAGCAGAAGCTATATAATTCTTATTGTTCAGTGTCATACCAAATTAACTACTTAATACGGTCATATGCTGCTTAACTACAATGATGTGTTCTAAAAAATGCATTGTTGGGGAGCTTGTCATTGTGCAAACATCATAAAGTGCTCTTACACAAATCCGAAAAGTATAGTTTGCTGAATAGCTAGGCTATATGGTGTAGACTATTGCTCCTAGGCTACAAGCCTGTACAGCGTGTTACTGCACTAAACAACAGGAGATTAAATCAAGCACTAGAAAAAATGATGTAATCAATAAATGGTGTTAAACATGAGACGTATGAGGCTGCTGTCTGTGTAACAGGGCATTCTGTTTGACAGTAGACTTTTTTTTAATAAGTAAAAAAAGTACACTACAAAATAACAATAAAAGGCACAGTGTATCCAATACATAAACCATTATCAAGTATTATGTACTGTACATAATTGATGTGTTATACTGTTATATGGACGAGCTGAGAACATTAGACTAGGAAGAAAATTTAAACAATGCTTTAATCATTAAGGCCACATTAATAAGGGCTGTTATAAATAAGTACCCGATTGACTGCCAAATTGACTGTTCCTCTAGTTTAAAGGACAAAGACAACTGTGGATTGGAGTGTTTTGGAGAGCTTATGTTTAAATGAACAAGGGAAGAGTGTCTAGAATGGCAGGTTGGTGTAAGGAAGTAGCCACTAGAAGGCTGGTATGTAAGAGATTCCTGGTTATAACCCTATTTCTATTTTCCCATCCCCCTCAGTAATAGAACTTCCAATTTTTAGTGGGACACTTGGTCATCAGGATGTAAATACAACTGGCCATGGAAATAAGTTTTGGCTAAAGAGTGTAAGCATCAGTGGTAGGCACTTACCAACTGGAATGAAGACAGAGTTGGAAAGCCATTTTGGGCCATGAAATGACTTTGGGAATGTAGGCCACCCATAAAAGAATAATGACATAGAAGGATCAAGGTCTTTGATACTATAGAGTATCAAACGTGCCCTGGATCTCTTTGAATGTTTATATCTATTTTGTTTGAGCCACTCTTATTTTGGATTACCAGTCACTTGCAATGGAATCCAATTTTATCTATCACAGTAAGTCAATACCCTAAATATTGGGTTGGTCAAAGCATTTGTTTGGTTTTTAAGTAAAAATAAAAGACATATTTTTCATTTTCATCAATAACTTTATTGAACAACGTATTCGCTGTTTGTTCCACTACCTTCTACCATCTTTTAGGCAACTTCATAATTCCATCTTCCCAAAACTTTTTATCTTTTTGAGCAAAGAACTGTTTCAGGTGCCTTTTGTAGTCTTCCAGGGCATTGAAATTTTTTCCATTAGGAGGATTTTGTCAAGACTGACATAAATGGAAATCTGAAGATACAATGGCTATTGAATATGGCAGATGAATCGTCTTCCCAGCCAAACTGTAAGTTTTTACCTGGTCATCAAAGAAACATGAGGTCTTGTGCTTTCCTGATGGAAGATTGTGCATTTTCTGTTGACTGATTCTGGGTGCTTTTCATTGAGTGCTGCTTTTATTTGGTCTAATTGGGAGTAGTACTTTTTGGAATTAATCGTTTGCTTTTCTGGAAAAAGCTCATAATAGAGGACTCCCTTCCAATGCTACCATATACACAACATCACCTTCCTTGGATGAAGGCCGGCCATTGGTGTGGTTGATGGTGGTTCATTTTACTTGACCCACAATCTCTTACATTCCACATTACACTAAAGTATCTGCTTTTCATCACCATCACAAATTGTTTTAAAAATGAAATGTTTTCATTACATTTAAGTAGAGAATCACATGCAAAAATATGACCAAGAAGTTTTTTTTCTTCTGTGGAACTCGAACATCAAAGTGATTAACAAAACCTAAGCTGGTGTAAATTATTTTCAGCACTTGATTTGGATATTTTGAGTATGTCAGCTATCTCCTGTGTGGTATAATGTTCATTGTTCTCAGTTAATGTCTCCATTTGATCGCTAGCAACTTCAACTGGTCTACCTGACCATGGAGCATCATCCAGCGAGAAATCTCCAGCGTGAAATATCAGAAACCATTTTTGACAAGTTCAATCAGTCACAGCACCTTCCCCACACACTGCACAAATCTTTTTTTGCATTTCAGTTGTGTTTTTACCTTTCTTGAAATAATAAAGCACAATATGCCAAAAATGTTGCTTATTTTCTTCCATCTTCAATATCACAATGGCTACACAGAAATTCACCAAGGAGATCCAGATGTGGAGGAGTAAGCACAAGCTATACTAACTTCCTCCCAGGACTTATCTGGAATTATAACTAAATTTTAGAGAAATCATCGTGAATAACCAACTGAACACTAGCTGCAGAGAAGTTTTATAACCATGGACAAACAGAAGAAACCACTTTACCACGAAGTGACTGGTAGGGAACATGGAGAAGAGAGAGGGCAAGCTGGGCTCCCTCGGGTGGCAGCTGAAGTATTGGAGGAATATTTCAGTGACCAGGAAGTTTCCCTTGAGAAGTGTGGGGTCTAAACCCCAAGCTGGTCTCCCTAGTCTACAGCACCAGAGCTAGAAAGAAACCCAGATAACATCCAGCTGTGAAAAGTAGCAAGGTTTCTGTTCACTAATGATGTATGTTATTTGGGTATAAAGCCTGGAAACATTGTAATGCTAAAACCAAGAGAATGATGTAAAATATCTTGAAGGAAGACTCACTGATACTTAGTAACTGGCGGATGTGACATTTAGGAAGGCAGAGGGCATGGACACGGGTAAATGAAAGGCTGGATCAATGAAAACAGCCAGGTATTTTACATCCGTGACCTGGGGTATAAAGTATCTATAGAAATAGGGAAACCATAAGACTGGTTAGATGTGGATGGATTGTGGGTAGGAGAAAGAGAAAAAGGTAAGTCAGGAAAGTTATGAAATATTTACTTTCAGTTGACATTGAAGGAATCCAAGTGGAATTTTTTTTTGTAGCTGCATTGGCAATAAGATCAGGAACTTTAGAAAGGAAAATGTTTCAAAGATGTATCACAAGGAGAATTTTAACAAAAATGTTAGGTGATGGTGTCAGAATTATTAAAAGATAAACTGCGGCATATTAAACATTTTAAGAGTTTCTTTGAGCAAAACCAATCCAATCAGACAGCACCAAACTGGAAGTTTTTAGGAGCACAATGCTGATGGGAGACAGGGGAAAGGCTTATAAAGATGTTGTGGAAGCAAAGCAAGTAAATTATTTAACCGGCTATAAGCTTAAAGCCTAGTTGGCTGTTTGTCATTGATCGTCAATTTGGTTTTGATTTTGTAAGCTTAAATTTTGGCTCGCTTCCATAGGCCACCACAGTATTAGAAATACCTCAATCTAACTGCCTCCTTGTTTAATAACAGCATAGATAAGAATTCTAAGGAAAAGAGTGAATACAGCCAAGAACTGAAGAGTGCACAAAGAAAAAGACCCAGAGAGTAAAGTGTGGTGTCTCACCAGGCATAGTGATTTCATGGCAAACTAGAAAATTTCATATAATTCTAACATCTAACAAAGTTGAGAGCACTTCCACATGTGTATTGCTAGCTCTGGGTAAAGAATAGTAATCTATTTTTGATCTTTACTACTGTTTTCTCTCTGTCAAAGATAACATGTTGCCATAGATCCTGTGACTAAATCTGATTTTTATCAACACTCTTGATCGTTATACAAATCTCTTATGCCCAGTATTACAAAAGGATTATAACTAACAAAAACCTGGTGGCTAAATCCTGTAAGTTTGAAATTCCATGGGCTTTCTTAGTAGTAGAGGGATTCCAAAATGACACCTTCTTCCTGAAAAGTAAAGGGAGACACCACAAAAAAGAGGAGAGCCTAAAACCATACAACAGATGCTCACACCCCTGCACAGACTCAGCCCCAGGGCAAAATCCTCGAAGAAGTTTGTAACACCCATTGTTACAGATACATTGTGCAGATAATTGTGACTCACCTATATCTTCTCAACTGGACAAAAAATTGCTCGGAGAAGAATCTAAAGACTTTTTCACCCCCTTAGAATTTCCCAGTTTCATTTTGTGTGTGGTATGGTATATGTAGGGTGGGTAGTTTGGAATTGTTTGTTAGCGCAGAATAGTCTAGCCAGCTAACAACATAACTGAGAGTCATTGTGGTAGGAATTATAACTGCTATAAAGAGTTTTCCCCAGTTTGTTATAGAATGACTTATTGAGATTTAATATTTGTCAGGGCCCAGGTAGAGAATGAAACAGCAGTGCTTTTGCTCATAAGAGTAGCTAGATGATTATCAGATAATGATTAATGAGTCAGTAGGTTTAGGATATTTGTGACATGATACTAAGCAAGATCAATTGCTCAAAAATGTTTCCTAATGATTCTTTACATTCATATGGCCTTTTATAAGTTTTCCATGAAATTTGACCTAGAGGTCTGTTTCAACCTAAACATGTCTGAAGTAGACATATGAATGGCTTATCTTCATTTTAAAAGATGAAGAAACAGACTTTTAGGGGACATTCGAGGATCCAAAGAGCAGATGTAGGTTCTTCATGCTCTTCCTATAGCTTTGCAATTATGAATTAAAAACTTTTCAGAAGAGGATTTAATGAGTGCCTATGACCATACATACCTGTGATTTTCTCTGTCTTAAATGCAATATATAAACTCTCTAATTCAGCAACTTTTAAGACATCAATGCAATGTCATTCTTTCTAAATGGACACTGTTTTCTTTGTCTTCTAGTGTCTTTATGTTTCATAAAATAGTCATTCATTTCTTCAGTAAGATGTCTCTGCTAGCTCAGAATCTCAGCAGGAAACAGCCTGAGAAGATCTCTTCTTCCAGCAATAGATTAGTCCAACTCAAGGCAAGAGCTGTCCAGTCATTTACCATAGTTTGCCACAGTGGAAATTTACATGTAGTCCCTTTGCTTGGATTTGTATTCCCTGTTTTAAAATTAAAACAGTGGGGTCTTTATTCTAAAAAATGAAACAAGTTATTTTTTCTCCAAACTAAGTGATAATTCAGGAATTTTATAAAACCTGTAAGTAGAGGGAAAAGCCTGACAAATCAGTGTTATTGTATTCGATAATAATGTAGAAGTACTTGTTTCACAGCACTGATTTTTTTAAACCTTGCCTGAAGATACATTTATTGATTTTAGAGAGAGGGGAAGGAAGAAAGAGAAACATCGATGTGAGACAACAACGTCTATTGGCTGCACCCCACACATGCCCTGGCCGGGGATTGAACCTCAACCTAGGTGTGTGCCCTGACCAGGAAGGGAACCTGAGACCTTTTAGTGCATGGGACGATGCTCCAACAAACCCATCAACACCAGCCAGGGCTCACATCACTGATTTTTAAAAATTTATTTATTTTTTAAAAATTAAATTTATTAGGGTGACATTGGTTAATAAGATTATATAGGCTTCAAGTGTACAATTCTATGATATATCATCTGTATATTACATTATCTGCCCAGCACCCAAAGTAATGTTCTGTCACCATATATTTGACCCCCTATCCCCTGGTAGCCACCTTACTGTTGTTGGTGGTGTCTATGAATTTTTTTCTTGTTTATTCATTTGTAGATTTCAGTTTTATATGCTATGTATGAATAAAATCATGTGGCTCTTAACTAATTCGGTCTGACATTTCACTTAGCATGATATTTTCAAGGTGCACCTATGCTTTCGCAAATGGCAGTATTTCATCTTTTTATTGCTGAGGAGTATTCTACTGTATATGTGTACCACAGCCTTATCCAATCAGCTAGTGAAGAACACTTTGGTTGTTTCCATGTCTTGGCTACCATGAATAATACTACAGTGAGTATAGGGGTGTATATACCTTTGCAAAACGTTTTCAAGTTTGAGGGGTAGATACTCAGGAGAGTGGTTGCTGGGTCACATGGTACCTCTATTTTTAATTTTTTGAGTAGACTCCATACTGTTTTCCATAGTGGCTGCACCAGTTTACATTCCCACCAGCAGTGAATGATGGTTCCTTTTTCTCCACAAACTTGCCAACACTTGTTATTAGTTGTCTTGTTGATAATAGCCATTCTGTTAGGTGCGAGGTAGTATCTCATTGTAGTTTTGATTTGTATTTCCCTAATAGCTAGTGAAGTTGAGCATCTTTTCATATATCTGTTGGCCATTTGTATGTCTTCTTGGCAGAAATGTCTGTCCAGGTCTCCTGCCCACTTTTTAAAATTGGATTGTTTGTTTGCTGTTGAGTTGTTTGAGTTCTTTATATATTTTGGATATTAACCCCTTGTCAGAGCTGTTGTTTGCAAATATCTTCTCCCATTCAGTTGGCTGCCTTTTTTGTTGTTTGTAGTTTCTTTTACTGTGCAGAAGCTTTTGAATTTGATGTAGTCCTATTCATTCGTTTTTGCCTTTATTCCCCTTCCTTGCCTTTGGGGTCAAAATCATAAAATATTCTCTAAGGCCAAGCTCCATAAGTTTAGCACCTATGTTTTCTATTTTAAAACAATTTTCTATTGTTTTAGGTCTTACATTTAGGTCTTTGATCCATTTTGAGTAAATTTTTGTATATGGGGACACACAGTAGTCTAGTTTCATTCTTTTACAAGTTGCTTTCCATTTTTCCCAGCACCATTTATTGAAGAGGTTTTCTTTTCTCCATTGTATATCTTGGCTCCTTTGTTGAAAATTATTTACCCTTATACATGTGGATTTATTTCTGAGCTCTCAATTCTGTTTTATTGGTTTGTGTGTCTGGTTTTCTGCCAATACCATGCTGTTTTGATTATTGTTGCTTTGTAGTATAATTTGAAGTCAAGGAGTGTGATGCCTCTGGCTTCATTCTTTTTTTTCTCAGGATTGCTTTGGCTATTCGGGGGTCTTTTGTGGTTCCTTACAAACCTGATTTTTTGGTCCTATTTCTTTAAAAATATGTCATTGGAATTTTCATGGGGATTGCATTAAATCTGTATATCCTAAACAAAATTCTAGCAATTTGAATACAACAATACATTTAAAAAGTACATCACAATCAAGTATTTCATCATGGGTTCATTTCAGGGGCAGAAGGATGGTTCAACATATACAAATTGATCAGTATAATATACCATATTAACAAAATAAAGGATAAAATCAAAGGATCATATAAGTATATGTAGAAAAAGCATTTGATAATCTACAACATCCATTTATAATTATAACACTCAACAAAATGGGTATAGAAGAAAAGTGCCTCAATGTATCAATGCCATATATTGATATTACAAACCCTCAGCTAATATCACACTCAATGGTGAAAATCCAAAAGCTTTTCCTCTAAGATCAGGGACAAGACAAGGATGTCCACTCTCACCAATCTTATTCAACACAGTACTAAAAGTCCTAACCAGAGCAATTAGTCAAGAGAAAGAAATAAAAGGCATCCAAATTGGGAGTGAAGAAGTAAAATTGTCACTTTTTGCAGGTGACATGATTCTTTATACAGAAAATACTACAGGCACCACCAAAAAAACTATTAGGAACAATAAACAAATACATTAAAGTTGCAGTATACAAAATTAATGTACAAAAATTTACTGCATTCCTATATACTAACAATGAAATTTCAGAAAAAAATGGAAAAAACAGTTCCTTTTGCAATTGCAGCAAAAGGAATAAAATACCTGGGAATAAATTTAAATAATGTGAAGGAACTATACACTGAAGTCTACAAAGAATTGTTAAAAGAGATTGAAAAATACACAAAGAAATGGAAAGATATTTTGTGTTCATGGGTTGGAGGAATCAACATATTTAAAATGTGTATATTACACAAAGCAATATATAGATTTAATGCAATCCCCAGCAATATCACACCACTAATTTTCTAATGCAGCTAAATTTTACTAACTCGAAAGAGCTAGTTCAAATTAATGAATATCATGAATTTTAGAGCACTTGGTAAATAAAATATCTTGAAGATAAATACATATGATAGGTATAAATATAAATATGTTAGAAGTTTACAATACTTTAACATATGATATACATAAAACTCCAAGCCACTGTTAAATAGTATTACCAAGAACAAATATCAGATTTGCTTTAAAAGAAAGAAAACAATTTGTAATAGCACTAATTATAATGCTATTGTCAAACTTAAGAACTTTTAGAGTATGTATTTGAAAATTTCTCTATTTCGTGTTCTCTAAGTTAGTCTACAAACTTTTTTATGGATAATTAAAACTACACTTCAATTTCTAGTGACATATTGAAAATTCCAGTTGAGTAGGATCTGAAATACTGAGGCTCTACTCTTGATTGCCTGTGGCAATATGATTGGTCTCAAAGACTGGGAGGCATGACTTGAAACTGCATTCACAAAGCATCACAGTTTTATTCAGAGTGCATATTTTGGAGGTGTCCAGATCTCCCAATCCACTCCGAGGTGCCAAATGTTTGCCTTAATTGTTAACTCAAGTAAAAATACAGACAATTGTAAGAGTGCACCTGTTGTAAGCTCCCTCCATTTACTTCACACGTTTCCAAAGGCTCTTTTGAAAGAAGGCCACAGCACCATTTCACTGACATGATCTTTATGTTGGTTATAGACCTGTATATGAACGTTGGCATAATTATACTGAAGAATATGAGGTAGGCAATCGGAGCCCTGGACGGCCCAGACTGGCCCACTGCTCACCAAGCCCACTCCCCCTTCCTGAGTTTTCAGCCGAACTCCTGATCCCTCAGGGGCGTGACCATGTGATGGGTTCTCGTCAAGGTGGTGGAAGCGGCATGTGTCATTTCTACATCTAGGCTTTTAAAAAGTAGGCATACCTTCTCCATCCTCTTTTTCTGTAACTGAGAGTTGTACACAAAGCAGGAGATGCCAGAGTAAGAAAGGAGGTTAGATCCTCCAGATCCATCACACAAAAGGCCAACTGCCAACCAGAAATAGTTTTTATTTTTTTGTGTTAAGTCATTACAATTTAGTTGTTTGTTTGTTACAGCAGTTAGCCTTCCCTCACTAATGCACCTAGTTTACAGCCAAAACGATCAATGCAAAGGTGATTTTGACTGTGTTGTCCACTGTTATTAGGTTGCTACTCTCATTTGCTAATACTGTATAAGAGAAGGCAACTTTTTGGCACGTGTTCCCTACTAAAGAATCATTGTTTTTAATATTCCCTACTTTTTAAAAACCTGTTCTTTGCAAAAATACAAAATAACTTATACGTAGGTTATTTACTGTGGCAGTATTTGTAAAGGTAAAAGATTGGACATAAGCCAGATGAGCAATGATAAAGAACTTTTTAATAATGTAGGTGTGCCCCCACCTACATTATTAGGGACCCCCACAAACCCTGGAATTTATTTATTAAAAATTGTGTATCTATTCTTACACTTTTAAACTCCAGTCACCTTCAAAGTACTCTCCACTTGCTGCAATACACCTATCAAGACATTTTTTTCCACTGCTCAAAACAGTTTTTGAACTCATCAATTTTGATACCTTTCGGTACTTCTGCCATTTTTTTGTTTCACCTCTTCCACATCGACAAAACTTTCCCTGTCAGGAATTTTCTTATCTGGGGAAACAAACACACAAAAAGTCGCTTTGGGTGAGACGGGGTGAATAAGGAGCAAGGACCATGGGAATCATGCTGTTTTCGGTTAAAAACTGCTGAACGCTGTGTGCTGTGGGCAGGTGTGTTCGTAAATCACCCATCATAAAATGGGCAAACACGTTGAAAGAGTCTTCAAAAAACAAATTCACTAAAGCCAAATGCAACCTCTCACAACAATGCCAGCTGGTACACTGATACAGGTGGGTTCCTAGATCACTCACCTAGTGGGGGAACCTTATACTATATGGGGCCTGCTCTCCAGAGGATAATTCCAGGTTTTTGGAGGGTCTCCCCTCAGTTATAGTATATTAATATGTTATAATACAGAGACCTTATAACAAACTATGGTATATCAACATGAAGAAGTAAGAGCTACAAAAAAGAATGAGGAAAATCTGTACACACTGATATATAGTGATCTTCATAATAAATTAAGTGAAGTATATAAAGCACAGAATAAGGTATCTGGTATGTTATGTTTTGTGTAAGAATTTACATATTTGTACATATCTGGAAGAAAAACAAGAGTGGATTGATAAACCAAAATGATAAAAATTATTATAGCAAGAGGGAGGGTAGAACAGAGATAAAAAAAAAGCTTCTTGTTTTTAATAGTTTTTACTTTTGTATGTTGTGAATGTTTTATATAGTTAAAAAACAAAATTTTAATAAGCAATCTGTAAATATTGGAAGCAAACTGAATTAAATAAACCTGACTCTTTGGTTGATGCCATATTCTAATAGAGAAAAGAATCATTCTAAGTAAACTTAGAAATAGTATTACTCTCGATCTTCAGTGGGAAATACTGTAAAGTCAAAAGGAACTACTAAGAAGCCTTACACTTCATTCAGTAATCAATGCTGAAAATAATATCAGTATTGTTATTTTATAAATTATATGTATGTTATAGGATAAAGCAAATTATTACATATGTTAATTTTCTTAAGTATCAGTAATTTAGCATTAGAAAAAAGTATCAGTAACTTAGTATAAGAAAAAAGAGATATAAATATAAAATTTAAAAAGTTAAGACCCTGTAATCTTTTATCAGTGACAACATATGATTTATCCCCTTCTCTTTCAAAAGCATATATCTTAGCTCTGCCTGAACAAAAGCCTTGGAAGCAATGACAAGCCAAATTTCCCTAATGACCAAGATCCTGGTCTCTAAACATCACTTCTTAATAAAAGGGATTTTTGAATCCAGGCTGACTCCAGGACTCGGGCAGAAAATGTATATGATGAGCTTGTGACATTATATTGTCTCGGAAAGTAAGGACACTATCAAATGCTGAGTAGTCCTGCTAAAAGAGTACAGTAAAAAGTTTGAAAATCTCTCACTGGCCCAAACTGGAGTGAAAAGAGAGAAGACAGAGAGAGAGAAGAGGGAGAGGGACAAAGGGAAGAACAGGAGGAAGGAAGGAGAAAACAAAATTCACTGGACGCCTCTGGAAGTGTCCACAACGCCAACTCATTACTTCAACAATTGATAATTAAAAGTGAAAACATACATATTTATCTTGTCTCTCTGCTATGAACCATATTTTGGTTTATACTAAATTAATTGATGAAGAATCCTTCTTCTAGAATATAGAATTCCAGCTAATACAGTAGAAATAATAGATTTAGAAAAAAAAATTCCCATTTGCAACCTTTCATGAATCATTTAAAGGTCATCAGTCTATGATAAAACCACCTTACCTTTATAATATATATCAATGAATGTGGATAGTAATATTATTTTTAAATTTGCTTGGAAAAACATTTTAAAGAATATTTCATAGGTGGGGCTGTGTAGTTCAAAGGACACCAGGCAGACAATGCAAGGGTGCATTAGTCACATGTAGAATGTGGGAAATAGACTGGTTTCCTCAATAAAGTAATAGCATTCAGAAGAGAGAAAGGTGTGTGTGTGTGTGGAGAGAGAGAGAGAGAGAGGGAGAAAGGGAGAGAGAGGGAGAGATAGAGAGAGAGAGTGAGCTCTTTTAGATTAAGAGATATTTAAAAAGAGTTAAAGGACAGAACAATCCAATGAAATTTGTGAACTTTGTTTGGAAGTTAATGTTTTTGAGTCCCCAGTATTTTTGAAAGTTTTTAGATAATTGGGGAAATTTGAATATGAACTTAACATTAGGTAATATCAAGGAATTATTGTTAATATTATTAAATAAAACAATGGCATTTGGTTATGTAAGAAATTGTCCCTTATTTTATTATCTTTAAAGATGAGCACTAAAATATTTAGGGGAAAGATGAAATGATTTTCTGGAATTTGCTCTAAAATGTTCCAACCAAAAGGAAATGTTTTTTAAGTGCAGGGGAGATAAGCAACATGGCAAAATACTGGTGATGGTTGAAATTGGGTATTTACATTTTGAAAATTTCAGGAAAAGTTTAAAAAAATCCTTTTAAAAGATGATGAAACTATTACAAATGATATCTTTGTGTAGGAGAGGAAAGAAATTGTAAACTTTGCTTTGTAGTCATGCAGTTTCCTGGTTGTTTGGGGCCAAAACTACGCTTTGCATCATAGTTTGCCTTCTAAACATTTTTTTTATAAAGGGTAACCCTGCTACCTGATTTTAATGGGCAAGGTTGCCTTCTCAACCACTCTGGTTTCACCAGGTCAAGGATACTTTATTGTTTAAGGTTGTGCTTTGCGGTCTCTAACAGATACATTTATCTATATAAATGTTTCTGTTGTTAATTTTGTTTACTTTCGTTATATTAAAATAACACACAGGAAATTGTATAAGAGTTCCCAGGGTACCAATGTGGACCACAAAAGATTAGAAGCAATGCAGCAATAGTGGGGAAAAAAGAGGAAAATTGAATTCAGACAACATGTATTTGACATTGATACTTTCCAGCTAAGAGACATTGGTCAAATCAACTTCCGGGAATATTACATTTCTCTTGGGCAACATGGGAATGGTAATAGGACTATTGTAATGACTGCATGAGCTGCGAGGTACTTTTCCTGCTTCAAAGGATTGCACCCAGATAAACATTACCAGCATGAAGGATAAATACTGGCAGTATTTTATATGACTATTTTCACTTCACAAAAGTGAAAAATTATCAAATTGATTTTTCAAAATAAGTCAAACACACCAAAACTTTCTATTGAAAGATACAAGGGTAAAGAAATAACAACTTTACAATACAGATAATTGCCTCAGTTTTACTGTTTTATGCCTTATCTTTAATATATCAAGATTTTTGTGTGCATTTATTTTAATTTCAGCACCTAATAAATTCCACCTCTTCAAACACTTATAGGTAAATTTAGTACCATACTAAGGAGCAACAGGCAATGTTAAGTGTGACTTAGATTGTTTTCAGTAAATTACAATTTCAGTTTTCAGTCAGCACTCAGGTTGTTATGCTTGTTATGCCCTTGAACAGAGTTTTTCTCTAAATTGTTCAAGTCACTTAAGCATTCTGCATTAATGAAAAGCTGTTCTTGCATTATAATTGTAAAAGTACATTTTTCCTCTATCTTCTTTTCAGAAAAAGAAAATATCACATGAAAGAAATAACATATCTCTTTAAAGTAATTAATAATTTAAGGATTACAAAGTACTTTAAAAACAAACAAAAAGACCCCCCCCAATAAAAAGCAATAAGAAACACATTTCATCTGACTCTCTATATTTCCGTCAGTAGAAGGATTAGATGAGCTCAAGAAACACACCGATCCACATTGGCTTTTCACTTTACACCTGCTAAAGCTCATTTCACTACAGTGATGTTAGACCTTACTGTGTTAAATTATTACTCTGTCTCTTCAGGCGAAATGATAGAGGAAACAGGTTATGTTGCTGTGGGTTCCAATAGCTCTCTCAATACCTTCATCAGCTAGTTTTTCCATAAATCCTCATCCTCGCTTCTCACTATTCTTAATGGTCTTTCAATCCACATTGGCCCTTTTCCTTAAAAAATTATTATTTATTTTTTAAAAGGCCAAACTTTTACATGTTTCAATATTTAAAAGGTTAAAAAGGGGTATATAGTGAAAATTCTCACTCCCACCGCTGTCTTTCAGTTACCTAGAAATATTTCCCCATATTTTCCTTGATCATCTGCTTTTGTTCATATTGCTATCCCTATCTGAAATGTCCTTCAAATGTCTTTCAGTTATTGCCCATCACATCTTCAAAATGTAGTTTAACACTCTCTTTTATGAGCTTTTACTGAACCATCATCTCTAAAATTGATCCCTTATTTCCCTTATTCTGTATAATCAAAGGTGGTTTGTACCCTGCTTTCTTTAATATGCTTAAACTTACTAATGCTCCTAAATTATTTTCATACTTTCTGAAGAGATTTTAGATTTCCCAACAGCTTACAGATTTGTAGGCTCCCCGAAAGCAAGAAATGACTGGTATTTCTTTTGTTCTCCACATAGCAGTTAGTCTGGACCTATGCAAATAGCTGAGGCCTCATACCTTCTCTATCCTCAGAAAACCTTACCTGGTAATTCTCAAAATTTGCCATTAAAATCACCTATAGAGGCTTTGGTTACTCAGGATGCTCTGACTTCACACCATACCAATTAGATCAGAACCTGGGGGTGGGGATCTAAGCTTGAGTACTACTCAAAACTCTCCAACCTACAACTAAGTTTGAGAATCAGCAACCTGACCTACTTCCATGAATTCCATCGCCGTTGATGACCTCATTTCATGGAAACGTGCTCTTCCTACCAGTGTCATACGTACACTCTTCTGCTTTGCTCCCCTCTAGCTAAGATAGTGTCCTCTTTCCTGAGAGAGTAGAGCAACAAATCTGCATCAAATTTTGTGTTAAGCTTGAACATTCCTCCACAGAAACTATTCTGATGATTCAGAAGGTCACAGTTATGGGCAACTGGTGATTGGCAGCTTCTTCACGGCACCAGACCCACTCATGTATCAGGTCTTGTGCAGAGCTGTTTGGCAAAACATCAAATCACCCAAGTGACTCAGTCCCCCTACAACCCAGAATTGGTGCCCTGTGACTTCTGTCTTTTCCCAAAATTAAAATCACCTTTGAAAGGGAAGAGACTTCAGGCTGTCAATGAGATTCAGGAAAATACAACAGGGCAGCTGAGGGTGACTGGAAGAACTGTGTGAAGTCCCAAGGTGCCTACTTTGAAGGGGACTGAGATATCATTGTCCTATGTACAATGTTTCTGATCTTTTCTATCTTCCTCAATAAATCTCTCTGTTTTTTCATATTACATGGCTGGCTACCTTCTGGACAGACCTTGTATATTGCTTATTTGAAGACCTTTCTGTAGGTAAACCATAACTTCTTAATAATACAGGCAGTTTCCATACAGGGTGTATCATCAGCACGATGCATTTCCACTGGGGGTAAGTAGGGAGGGGAAAGAATGAAGACAGGAAGCTGGAGAGTATGTTTTGGGGGAAAGCTAAAGAAAAAGGGAGACCTGGTAGTTGATGGAGGATTTGGGAAAAAGTGAAGATAACTGTGATATGAAGAAATTTCGGGAAAGAAGAGAGATGTGTAAAGGGTGTGATATGGTTTGCCATATGATTTGCTACTTAAACTCACTCCCTTTCACTTTATAGTCTTAAAGTGAGTTTGAGTCATAGGATATAGTCTTTTCTAGAATCACTGAAAAAAATATTTATCTATTAAGGTAAAAAATGTCAGCTATTTACTATCTGAAATCATCTTTTTATACAAGTTATCCATGGAAATGGGTAGGGGAAGCAGAGGACTCAGGACCAAGCCCTGGGAAGATGCCACCTTGAAGTCAGATAGTGAAGGCAATAAAAGTGGAGAAGGCAATAGAGGGAGAAAAGGAGCAGCAATGTGGTATCCCTCAAACAAAAAAACAAAGAAACAGTGTTTGGAGCCAAAGAGTGGAGATGGGGCTGACAAGTAGAAGGCAGAAAACTGACCCTTGGATATGGCAACATGACAAGAACACTTTTAGAGTCCTGATGGGAATGAAAGCCAGGTATAAGTTGGATGAAAAGAAGCTTGGAGGTGAAAAAATGACAATCATCTGTGTATAAAAGCCTTATGAGAAGGTTTGCAGGAAAGGAGAGCAAAGAAAATGGGCCTACTTGAAGGAAGCCTATGGGATGAGTTTTTCCCCATCAGCTGCCCTGCTGTACTTTCTTGAATCTCATTGACAGCCTGAAGTCTCTTCCCTTTCAAAGGTGATTTTAATTTTGGGAAAAGACAGAAGTCACAGGGCACCAATTCTGGGTTGTAGGGGGACTGAGTCACTTGGGTGATTTGATGTTTTACCAAACAGTTCTGCACAAGACCTGATACATGAGTGGGTCTGGTGCCGTGAAGAAGCTGCCAATCACCAGTTGCCCATAACTGTGACCTTCTGAATCATCAGAATAGTTTCTGTGGAGGAATGTTCAAGCTTAACACAAAATTTGATGCAGATTCATTGTTCTACTCGCTCAGTCATTTTGAATGTGATGGCCACACAGTACACATGCTCACTCAACAGCATCTACCATCCCCACTGACTAGTACAGTGAAGCCCTCGTTGTTTACGCATGCACATTCCAGTCCACTTTCCTTGGCTGCTAGAGTACATCAATGTTGCACAAAATGTTCTCATCATATTAATAATGGCTAGACTTTTTCAGGACAGACCTTGTGTATATTGCAAAGAAGCCATAGGAAATTTACTTGATACAGAAAGACTCTAGGGAAGAAAGAGATGTGGCAATAAAGCAATATAAAAATGTATTTCAATAATAAAGTCTGTCTCAAATATGTTTTTATTATCTAAGAATCTAGAATAATTCACATTTAGAAATGTTGATATACTTTAGGAACTGGGGAGTCTCAAAAGCACCTAGGGTCAAGATCAAAGCTGTCTTCTTTATCACCAACTTATTTAAATATTTAATAGGACTAAACATTGCCATCATATAAATCCACCTAATTCTTAAATTTGCATCTCTAAGATTCTAACAGAATTATTATCATACAAATAAACCTACTATTCTCTAGTAGCCTGTTACAGTCTTTTTAACTCTGACATAATAATAAGGTCTGATATGATATGATTAAGCTAATAATTTTATTATTATCTATAGGTTATATCTATCATATTATAATAAAGTTCTAAGAAATATACTGTTTCTGTAGGACAGGAAATAAGACAATACAGATGTCAATAACTTCATGGGTAACCATTTTTTATTATTATCCTATAGCTTCATTTTAGCTTTGTTTTACAGTCATCAATGGTTATCTCTTTTCAGCATCACAAACTATGACTGCTGAAAATTGTAAATGAAGCAAGTAAATAGTATAAATCATCAGTTCTTGAGAATGAAACAATACCTACTTTACACATTTATGCAATGACTTTTAATAAATCAGTTCTAGTGCTTGTGAAGCCTTATTTATTATATTCCTGAATATTTATATGTTAAAAAATTATTAAGATAACATTGTTAAATATAATATGCTTTATCCTCCTACATTGAAAATTACATTTACAATGACAAAAACAGAAAAATGTGAAGACCTATGTTATTTTTTTATAATTCCAACTTAGAAATTATAAAAGATGACTAATTTTAATTATGGTTGGCATGTGTGGTCTTCTGTTGGTAGATCAGTGATGTCTGGCTACTATAAAGGTATATGTAACTAATAAATTATTATATATTTACTTCATAATAATTGTTTTTCTTGCTTTCATTTTAGGAAAATGTTATGATCAAGATTTTCATTTAATTTGTATTGACAGTATGCCAAATTAGATATTTTTTGATTCATTAAAACTTTTTGATAGTTTTAAAAATTAATTTTGATGGGGCAAAGCTTTACTCTGTTGATGCAGTACATCTGGAATTTTAATAGAATTCTTAAAGCAATGCTTAGATTTGGTAAGGAATCACGAATGTTACATGTCACCTTTAAGTGCTGTAATGGGTTCTCATATGATAAATTATTGGTACCCCATACAATTTTACAAAATACTTAAAATTTCATTGCCATTACCTATACTGCAATTTATCCTGTCTTTTAAAGCAAGATTTAAATCTGTATAGTAATATAAAGAATTGACTGATGCTCTATCTAGACTTGTATATTCAATCATTATATGAATTACATAATGTTGAAAATTATTCCTCAGCTACCATGTGCAACTGTGGTAATTATCATTATGCCCTCATCTGTGAGTATTTCTGGAACCAAAAATGGAAAACACACAGAAAAAGCAAAGAAGTGGACACTAGGCACTACTGGGGAACAATATTTTGTTATGCAAGAAACTGTTGCATTGCTCTGGTTTCACACTTGCCTTGTAGGTATTCGATGCTGTCAGCATGCAGCTCTGTTTCTTAACAAAGAAATACATTTCTAAAACATAAGAAACAAAGTCAAATTTCTATTTTGTTAGTTATGTGATTGAGAGAAAATACAGGTATTTTGAAATGTCACAGATATTTAAGATAATGAATTAAAAATACATATCTACTCAGTAATAAATTTTAAAGTTTCTATGTTATTATTTTTTAATTTTTATGAGTACTTGATGACATACATTAGGGAGGAAGATCTGAAATGTTCTGTAGTATAACAATTCTGCAGTTTCCTTTAAGCACCTGATAAGGTCCCTTCTAATGATGCTGGAGAGTGTCTTTTATTTGATGTCCTTTCCAAAAAAAAAAAAATATCCCCAGGTGGCAGTCAATAATCTTTAAAGTCTTTGTCTCCTGGGACCGCATTATTACCTTGGCATTTTCTTGAAGTGACTCTATCAAACCTTGACAATAGTGTAAGATTTCTCCTTTCAATAATGTCAGCTCATAGGTACCTTCATCTGAAGTCCAGCTTAAATGCATTGTGATGCATGAAGGAATGCAAAAACTGAAAAATGAGGGCTCGGGGGCACGGTCATCTTGGATTTCCACAGTCCTGACTATTTATTTAATTTGCAACCCTTATTTACCCACAGAATATACCCTAGAAGTGTTCATCACTTATTTTACAATGCTTCCTACACAATTTCAAATCTTTTGAGGAGTTCCAGGCACCCTTCTGAAATACCACAAAGTTACTCCTACATATGTTGAGATTTTAACCCTTAAAACCTCACTATCTAATGAAAACTAAGAAATACTCAATTAACATTCTTCAGTTTGGACATTTTACAAAGGCATTTTATAACCTGTAGAAACATTTTTTCATAGACATAAAAATCAATTATTAACATGAATTTACTTTGTAAAACCCAGGCAAAATGAAGATATGTCTGTTTTACTTAAGCCAACAAACTTAAGCTAGCTTTCACTTACTAAGGATTAATCTTAGATTATGTGAACTTGAAAAGCATTTGAATTGGTTTCTTATTTTTGAGAATTTTAGAATACCCAGTTCTCCTAAGCACTTGCCTTTAAATTAATTTTAATAATGCCATTATTAAATTATCTCACATTTACAATATATAGGGGTTGGCAAAAGTAGGTTACAGTTGTGAGTACACACAACAGAGTTTAGTCTTATATTATTATTTATTAATTATTGTATTATTTTCCATATGAACAACCATAAAGCTATTTTTGCCCACCCCTGTACAAATGTAGACATACACAGCCAGACAAAAATAGAGACCTTTCAGCCATTGAAAAAAACTCACTAGTTCATAAAAGAACAATTGGATCCAAATTTTGCTCTGGAAGCATTTAAAATTTATGTCAAGTTTCCAATGACTTTTCCCCCTTTTATAATAAGGACAGCCATTTTTAATACCTTGGAGAAATGGGTTCATGCCTAACTGGCATTACAGGCTGATCCATTTATATAAATATCCATATCTAAATCCTCTTTTTGAAGCATTGAGAAACAAATGTTTTCCATTTTTCCTTCCTAATTTTACAGCTTTTACTAAGTGTGAATGCAGAAATTAATTTAGAAGTATCAAAGGATCCTCATTTCTGCCATTTTAGTATTAACGGGAGGCTAACTGTGATGGGTCTTGTTGCCCTCAAAGGCGTCATTTTCCATATTAATTTTGAGATCTGTAGAGTTGAACAAACGTCTAGGGAAAACCAGCCTTTTTGTGCAGGTCGAATGTCGTGGATATCCCTAGAGAGTGGCTTTATGCCCTGGAGAAAATTTTTTCTCAGCGAACCCCACGAAGATTCATAGTCATCTGAGAATATTTGAGCAGTTTACCGTACGCTACCAGGACAGTGACACTTTCCAAGGCACAGACCCCACTCTTGGGGTGCATCCATTTCAGGGCACCCCGCCCTTCTCCCTGGGGTTCTTACCAGCTTCTCTGGGATCTGTAATGTTATCCTGCTGGATGACTCCCAGCATCATTCTCCGACACTCCAAATTTGGGGATCTGAACAACTATCAGCACCCCATTGGCTATTCAGACTGGGGAAGCGAGTGTCCTTTCTCTTTCGGAACTAATAGGAATTCAGCCTCTCATTTAACCAGCGAAGATTTTGTTCAGACTCCCATTAAGGAACCCAATTAAGAGCGGAAATTAAAAGCAGCAAGCCATTTATTTTCCCCTGAGTTATCTCAATCCTAATCCACCTCAAGGATTTTCTAAGAACAGCTCAGATAAAGTCATGGACTGCTGCTTAAAGCAAGGAGGCCCAGAATCCTGAGAGAGGCTCACCCAAGATCATCAGATGACAAGCAGGGGGCTGGTGGGGCACCACGGGCCCTTGCTTATACCTAGCATCAGGTCTGAGACCACAGGGTGGTCCTGGGTGGGCTTTTTGAGAATTCGGCTGGCTATGCCAAGTAAATGTGAACTTAAGAAATATCTAAACCTATAGAGAATTTCTGTAAGAGTTTATTTGAGCCAAACTGATGACATGCTGCGGAGCAAGATCTCAAAAGCTCCCCATAAATTATTGATGTTAATTTGTAATTAAGTGATAATTTTTAGAATAACTTTACTCAAAGTAGGGTTAAATATGCATAATGGTGCTAGATTTTTATGACTCAAAAATATATTCAATAGCCATTTTTGATACAAGTAAAGTTCATAAATATTGCAAAGGCAAACCTTTTGATTTAATGAAGAGTGATATATGAAATACTGAGAAATAATTAGTATTTAGGAAGTAGTATATATACCAACAACTATGTGGTAAAATATGAATATAAGCAAGATATGTATGATTTTTGTAAACATTTTCATTTTTATGTTATTCTGGGAAGAGCTTCACATGAGATTTACCCCTTTTACAGATTTTTAAGTGTACAACACAATATTGTTATCTATAAAGACAATGTCGTATAGCAGATCCCTGGAACTTATTACTCTTGCATAACTGAAACTTTATACATATTGTTTAGCAGCTCCCCGTTTCCCCTTCTCCTGGCCCGGGCTGTCACTGTTCTGCTCTCTGCTTCTGTAAGTTTGATAATTTCAGGTACCTCATATAAGTGGAATCATGCATTATTTATCCTTCTGTGACTGGCTTATTTCACACAGCATAATGTCTTCAACGTTCATCCATGTTGTCACATATTGCAGGATTTCCTTCTTTTTAAGGCTGAATAATGTTTCACTGTCTGCATATACCATATTTTCTTCATTTTATTTTATTTTTTGTTATTCTATTGTCCTGTCTCTGTTCCATAGTTATATACACTTCGGCTCTTACTGCTTTAATCTAGATCTGCCCTCACTAGCCTACAGTGGAGATTCTCAAACTGTTGGCCTCATGCTATGCTAGATGCCAAGAGGTGCTTTGCTTGTGCGATTGTTTCCTTAATCCTTGAATTATTACACTCTAGTCCTGGTCGTCAGTGTCAGGTTATGCCAGATTTTTCTTTATCCATTCACCCATTACTGTATGAAATATGCATGATTTTCAAATGAACCACATGTAAATATGTGTGATACGACAATATATTTTAATACAAACTTGTAATATCTATTTTATTGCTTTATTTATACTTACTTATATAACTTTGGAATTTTTAAAATTAGAAGTTGGAATGAGGGAACTGAATTTTGAGGATCCTTAGCCCCCTATCTTATTTAACATACTTAGATCTAAACTCAGTGGAACAAAATGCCTTCTGAGTTTTTGATGACCAAAGAGCCACCAATTTAGAGCAAAAGTAGAACCTCTCCTTGAACAACCAACTGCATTCGGTAACTTAACAGAATGTTAAATCACCACTGAGTCCCAGCCACTGTTCTATGCACTGGTTTACAACAGTGAACAAAAACAGAGTCCTGCCTTCAAGAAACTTGCACTCTAGCAATGGGATGGACTGTGGGTAGGGGCACAGATTAAAAACAAACAAGCAAGTAAATTATATAGATTGTTTTAGGATAAGCACTATAAAGAAAGCAAATAGAGGAATGGAAATACTGAACTAAGGTTAAAGATTTAATGGGATTGTCATGAAGACTTTACTGAGAAAGTGATAGTTGAGTCATGAAAGAGGTCAGTATTAAAATACACACACACTTTTTAAAAAAACTTCTGAAATTACCTCAAACTTACAGAAATATTACAAACACAGTGCAAAGAACTGCTTTCCTCCTTAAACAGGGAGGAGCTGACCTGATACCCATCACCTCCAAATACTTTGGGGTATATTCTTTACAAACAAGAACATTCTCCTATATAACCACAGTATAGCCAGCAAATCAAAGAAATTTCCATTCCTACGTTACTACGGTCAAATCCACATCAAGTCCACAGACCTCAATCAAGTTCCTTCATTTGTCCCAATACGTCCTTTGTTGCAAATGGATCTAGTTCAGAATCACAGATTGCATTTACTTGCCAAGTCTTTCTCATCTCGGTCTGAAATGACCCATCAGTTTATCATTGAATTTTAGCACCTTGACACTTTTTAAGATTATAGACCACTTATTTTGTAAAATGCCTCTCAATTCAGATTTGTCTGATGCTTTCTCATAATTACATTTGGATTTTGACTCTAGTGGGAATAGCACAGGTATTATGCTCTGTTCTTCTCATTGCACTCTATCAAATGGCTCATAATTTCAATTTGCCCCATTTTTAATGCTATGAACTTGGATCCCTTGATTAAGAGACAGTTTGGTATTTTTCCACTGAAAAATTTTTTGGTTTTTTTGGTAATGAGTGTTTTGTGGAGAGGTACTTTGAAACTTTGTTCCTCATCAATTTTATATTTATTTATCTATATCATTAAATATATGATTTTTTTGTTTTATTCAATGCATTTTAACTTTTACTACCATTACTTACTACCATCCTCAAGGGTCCCCAATTGGGCAGGTAGGAGCCCTTTCAAGATGCTGGAGTGTTTTTGACATGTCGCTATCATTCTGGCCCACTTCCTTGTTTGGGTGCACAAGATACCCAGGCTCACCTTAAACTTTGTCAATCCTATCCTTGAAATCAGTCATTTCTTCAAGAGGTCCTTTTTCCTTTCTTTTCTGTTTCTCTGGAAACTGATACATAAACCACGGTCTAGGTGCTTGGTGTGTTCATTGTTATTGGAGGCAGGGATGAGATTGAGGTGATCATTGCTGCAAGGCCCTATCAGTGGTTAGAGGGTGGGAATTTATGTATATGTACATCTGCATATGGACACATATATACATATATATGTATATATGCACACATTTACAACTACATTAATTTCCACACCTCTAACAAGTATTGAAATTCATGAGTTTACATTGATAATTTGATTCCAGTTAAACAACACCGAATTCATTCTTGTTCTCTCCCTTTTCATGTTTGTTTGGTCAGTCTACTGCAGCCTCTCTCCAGCGTGGAAGCTCCCCACCCCAGCCCCTGCTCAGGCTGTGATTCCCTGCGCTGGGCTACCTTCCTCCTCACTGCATGTGGTGCACCTTCCCCACTCAGGCTCACTCGTGGGCAAGTTCCCTGCACAGGCTTCCTGGCTTCCCTTGGATTTCAATACCCTGCATTGAGCCTTTCTTTATGTGGATGGCCTCTTTATCCTGCATGAGCTCTGGCACCTCAGGCTGGGCCTTCTTCCCACGTGGACTCCCTCTTCAACCCACTCCTGCTCTGAAAATCCACACCCAGTGTCCACACCCTCCTCAGACTCTGACTTCCTGCATGGGTTTCTTCCCCAGGTTGATGCCCTCCTCACTCTCTTTAGGCTCTGATACCCCGCCCCACAGAGTTCCCTTGTGTAACACCTTCTTTACCCTCCATCGCACCCCATTTGAAAACCCTTCTTCTCTTGCTTTGGCTCTGACTCCTGATGTCAGGTTGCTCTCCCACAAGCATATCATCCTCATTCTTTGGGTCTCCAAGTCCCCTCACGAGGGGGCTTTCCTCACTCCACTTGGGAACAGCATCTCCCACCAGGTCCCCCTTCCTGCAAGGATGTTCACCGCATTCTTCTCACACTCTGACAGCAAAACTGGATCATCTCTTTCCCAACGAGCCCTTTTCATTCCCGTAGACTCTGACATCTGGTGTACATCAGCCCCATTATGTGGATTCCTGCCTCGCTCCACGCTACCTAATGGCTTTAGGACCGAATTGTTCAGAAAGAGGAAGGAGAATAGAAGGAAAAGGGCAAGAGAAGTGAAGAAGACAGAGGAGAAAAAGTTAAGTATTTTTTCATAAACTTTCATGCTATCTTAGTCTATTCAGGTCACTGTAACAAAATACCACAAACATTCATTCTTCATAGTTGTGGAGGCTGCAAGTAAGTCTAAGATCAGGGTGCCCACGTGGTTAAGTTCTGGTGAATGCCCTCTGCCAGGTTGCAGACTGCTGGCTCCTTGCTGTGTCCTCCTCGAGTGGAAGAAGAGGGCAAGGGATCTCTCTGGAACTTATGTAAGGACACTGGTCCCATTCATCAGGATTCTGCCCTCATGGCCTAGTCATCTCCCAAAGTCTCCCCTAATATCATCTTGGGGATTAAGATTTCAACATAGGAGTTTGGATGGGACACAATCATTCAGAGCATAGCACATGCCAGTCTGAAATCTGCCTTCACTTTGAACCAGCCTCCGACTTTTGTTAAGTCCCTGAGGAAAAGAGTTGTCATGAACCTCAATCCCCTGTTCTAAAAAAGAGGATTGAAGTCACCCTCAGGCCGCAAGGGCTAACATTGTGTGTGGGTGTGTAAAAATCAAGCTTAGTGATTTAGAAAACCTTAGACGACACATCTGGAGAAGTGTGGGAGAGGGTGGAGAAATGCTGACCATTGAAAAGTAACATTTACTAACAGGTAAAGGATATGATAGCAAAAGTGTAGGACCAATCCATCAACAAATATTTATAGAGTTTCTACTAAAACATAGAAGAATCACTATTGATCATATTTCCCATTTCAATAGACTCAGGATTTCCTTATATAATTACACAGCAACTAATGTTTATAATGGTGAATGAGTCATCTATAGAAGGCCAGGTGAGGTTCCATTTACTTTATTTTCAAAGGGAGAAATGTATAAAGTACACACATAGTATAGATTTCAAAAAATGGCTGACATTATTTAGCTTAAATTTTAATTTAACTTACAGATCATTGGAAAATAAAGTGGTATTGCTGGCATTAGAGCCAAGCCAAACTCAAGGTCTTACATTGTCATTGCCTCCAGCCAGCTGTTGGGCCTTGGGGTAGTCACTGTACCACTTTGGACCTTCAGTTTCCTCACCTATAAAATGAGGGTTGGTCTACATCAACTTAGAGATAATTGCCAACTCTAAAATTCTATGTCTTTGGGCCAATTAAGATACGGGCCTTTTTTCTCCTAAAAAGAGTTTAAAATGTACATGAACCCTTGTAAGATAAAGTATTTGTGTTGGGAATTGCCCAAGGGTTCAAAACAGACTGAGTAGAAGTGAAATCTTCACTCACAAGACACCCACACAAGTCTAAGAATAAGGCATGGTTTTATCTCAACTGGTAGAAAATTTGAATAATAGAGTATGGAGTCCATAACTAATCACCAATTGAGACTTACATTAAAGATCATTTGTTGGAATTTCCCAGAAGGTAATTTCCCGTTGCGTCTACCTTTCCCTACTGCATGCACCATTAGGATGCTCCCTGGACTACAAATCAGAACATTTGATTTGTATGGTGCTTCCACTATAAGTTCTTCTAACCCCAATTTCCTCCTATTTTCTTAAAGTCCATTTCCTCAGTCTGGCTGTTCAAGGACATAGTTTTAAGGTCTTTGTTTGGGCGCATGTTTTCCTGACTTAAATCAATCACATTTCATCACTTGGGATATTGAACGAGAGAATACTGACACTGATTTAGATATAAGTAGAAATTTTAAAAGGAAGACTACAACCAAGAGATCACAAGAGGTAGATCTGGAAAGTGACAGGCCACGTGCCTGCACGGGTTATCAGGCGTAGCTCAGTTAAATACACTGAAGAGAGAGGAGATGGGAAAAGGGAATGAGCCTGGAAGGGCAAAGACACATATTATTTTAGTTTACCTTCGCAGCTGCTGTGAGTTGGTGTCATATTATTATTACCACTTGCAATTCATAAATTAAAAGACTAGTACTCAGAATGGTAAGTGACTTATTTCCCAAAGGTCACATGGCTAGTTACTGCAATCGTTAAGTTGAAACCTCACTCTCTTGACCTAACCAACCCTATTTTTAGGGCTACTTTAATACTACATACATATAAATAAATATACTACATACATATAAAATAAAAATTTTATTATGTTTTATATTTTATAAAAGGACACTGATACATGATTTCATACAATTTCATTCTTATTGTGCAAAAATGCTGAAAACTTCGAATGAGAACATATGTAGAAGCAGTTGCACTGTAATTAGCACACATCTACTTCCACATACTACTTTCTGTCTGAAATATTGAAATTCTTGAGATTTTAGTTAAGATTTAATGGTTGTTCAGTGAGACATTTCAAATATATTCCATAACCTCTGATAATGTGTAGAATTAAACAAGGCATAACAAGGATTTTAAAACCTGTAATGTCCAACTTCTTCAAACAGACTTTCAGGGCCCTTAATATTATGTCTACCATGACTTGTAACATTCATCTATACATCCTCCAAATTTTTTAGCCCCAGGCCTAAATGAACTCTTTCTCCATGTAGACCTGTTTGGAGGTTCTACTAGTGGTCAGTTCTATGCCATGACACACTCAGTGTGCCCTTTGTAGAACACACTCTACCCACTGCCTACCCTTACAGGTAGAGTCTACATTTCTGACTTTGTTCTCTAATTGTTATTCATTCTTATTGTGCATTGCATGAGTCGGCTAACTGTGATCCACAATCTGCTTTCGTAAATATAATTTTATTGGACTCAGCCTATAACAGGCTACAAATGCAGAGTAGTTATAGCAGAAACCATATGGAGCATAAAGTCTTAAATACTTAACTGTATTTACTATCTGGACCTTTAGAGAACGTGTTTGCTAAGCCCTGGTCTATAGAAATTTCACTTATCCATGGAAAAAACTGGATCTGACATGATGGAAACAGCACATTTTCCCCCTGAAATTATTTTTTTACTGTAAATATTGAAAAAATTAAAGTTAGAGTAGTATGTTGAGTGCATATTTTATTGATATCCTCTAAAACACAATTTTAAAATGTCACGAAAAGATCAAAATAATAAATATAATTCAGTGCTATAGCAATAATAGAATTCTAAAACCAAATAATATTCTACAAATACTATGAGTTATGTAGTCGTCCCTTGAACAACCATAGGGGTTGAGGGTGCCAACCCCCACACAGTTAAAAATGCACATATAACTTCTGACTCCCTCAAAACTTTATTACTAAACCAGAAGCCTTACTGATAACATAAGCAGTCAACACATGTTATATGTATTACATAGTCCATTGTTACAATAAACTAGAGAAAGCAGAATGTTAAGAAAATCGCAAGGAAAAGAAAATGTTTTTACAGTGCTGCGGGTATTTATTGAAAAAGAACATGGTGAGTAGACCTGCGTGGCTCAAACCATGTTGTTCAAGGGTGAACTGTCATGACAACAGATAGCTAAGATAATGGGGGAGTTAAAATTTGTATTCAATGGAAAGAACTGGGTCTTGCTTGAACATTGTCCTCATTGGCTAGGATATTTGGCAAGTCATTTTGCCTCTCTAAATCTGTTTCCTGGGGATAGTAATATCTGCCTTGCAAAGATGCTTCAAGGATGAATAAGATAGTTCAGCTAAAGGCCTTCTGTGAACTCAAGCAGTATACCAATATAAGGGGTTAAAAAAATGCTGTTTTGTGAACCTGTCTAATGTTAACGTTTTAATGACTATAAAGAAATGCCAAAACTTCCCAACATTCTGCTATTTACCAAAGAATGTAATCGAAGTTGTATAAATTTTCCCCAATGGAACTCAAGAAGGCCATTTTGAGTTAAAATAATGTGTCCTACAAATATTGTTTACATTTCTCTATTACTTTCATAGTGCCTAGGATGGAGTACAATATTTCAGGTGTGGTATGACTAATGCAGAAAACAATCACTGTCTTTATTTTAGGCCCTGTCCTTCTATTAAAATGTCCTAAAATTATATTAACATTTTTAGCTAAAATCTTGACTCTCTTTTCCAATAGCTGATGGTTGAGCCACATTTCACCCCTTCCATTTTCCTATGATGGCTTTAAGATTCAGTTGCTGGAATTTAGTATATTCCTTTTAGATTTTGTCTTGTGTGATGCAAAAGAGTATAGAAAGTATTTTTTGTTCTCAACTTTCTATTTCACGTGAAACCTGTCACTCCTGTCCTTGGACTATGTAAAAACCAAGAATGGTGCTCCTCTCTCCGCTGGATTGGTTTTCCTTTTACTTGAACTAATTTGAGTGGGTTTCTGACTTTTGCACTAAAAACAGCGTTGGCTGGAGCACAGCATTAACCCAACTAAGGCTCACTTCATTCATCCTTAGTCTGTAGGACTGGAGACCAGCCTAAGAAGCTGCTCCAAATGGAAAGGTCAAGAATTGTAGTGGCCTTTATCACATGGCTGCCAGACCCAGAGGAAAACACTCCTCTATATTTTATCTCTGTTTGGTACTAAAATGGAAGAAGCAACTGTGTAAAATGATCATTTACGGGAAAGAAGGCAAAGAACGTGTGTACTGGAAAAGGCACTGGACTTGGAATTAGAAGCATTGGTTATGATCCTAATTCTGCAGCATTCAAGGTTTGTGACTGTGGGCTAGTCACAGCCTTCCTAGGCTTCAGTTTCTTCATATGAAAAATTAAAGAGTGTGGTGGATCATATGTAATATCTCAGGTCCCTTTCAGCTGTAAGTGTCTCTCTGGCATTACACACGCAGCACCGCTTTGCCATCGCCTCTGGCAGCCCGCTTTATCCTTGCTTTGCTTTTGTGTTTGAAAGACACTTTTCCCAAAGCCCTGGGGACAGCCCGGTCTGTCACATGTGTGTAACCAGGGTTAGTGGGACTGAAGACATTTCCTTTCCTTCTATAACCTTATCCCTTTTTGTTTCTTCCCTGAACATGTTAGCCTTCTTTCTCTGTGTTCTTCAGCTTTGGACAAGTCTATTTCTGCTGTCAGATCCTTCCAGGCCTAAGGTTACAGGGAAAGACATATGGAAGCAGCTTTATCTGCCATATTGTATCAGCAAAACAACAGACCTGGGTTATTTAGAAATAACTTGTGGATATTTTCTGTATGAATCCAATTGTTGACAAAGTAGTTATTTTGTTTTTTGTTTGTTTGTTTTAATGGTTTTGAGTGATTTTTTAAATTTAAAGTTCTTTATAGTTAAAAAAATGATTTGCAAATCTTTGTATACATATTTGTAGAGTTTGCTTTAGTACTTTTTAATGATTTTTTCATTGCTTTTTTAAAAATTTATTTTTTCCCCATTACTGTTTACTCCCCTTATGCCCTCCTCCCTCCCCACCCCCGTAATCACCACTCTGTTGTCCAATACAGAAACATAAAATTCAAAATGTGGAAAAGGTGTCCATAGTGTCTAACCTACTTGTTTACTCTATTTCCTGGACACTTATTTTCCTTATTCAGAAGCAATCACTACTTGTATTAACAATTTTTAAAAAATGAGACCTTCTAGAAATATTCAAGCCATACACAGCATATAAAAACAGGCATGGTAATAAATACAAAGATAATTATAATTATTATTTTTCCCCTAATGGTAATATGCTATGTAATAAAATATTTTCCCCCTACTTCTGAGTAAAGCTTAGCTCTAATTGCCATAACAACATTTGGAGAGCTTCCCAGTTCATTTTAACAGCTTCATAACATTTTATTGTTTGGATATATCAGGATTGACTAAGTTTTATATTAGACTTGCAATTAATATCCTTTTACTTTTGTAGTTTTGCATGTGTATCTATCTGCAGAATCTATTTCTAGAAATGGAAGTGCTGAGTCAAAGGACAGTAATCGTGATGGTTACTTCTAAATTTCCCTCCCCTCAAAATACGTTCGTCTCAATTTATATTCCCACGGGAAGTGGGCCTGTTTCCTCACACTCATTCCAGCACAGTGTACTATCAAACTTTTTGGGGTTTGCCAATTTGACAGGTGAAAGCTGGTATCTTGCCGTTTTAAATTGCTTTCTCTTATTGTAAGGTTGACCACCTTTTCATGTGTTTAAGGGCAATTTGTCCACTTTTCTTAATTATATATTAATATCACTTGCCAATGGTTATAGTATTTATTTAGGTAATTTAAAGATAAGGCCCTGGCTGGTGTAGCTCAGTGGATTGAGTACTGGCCTGTGAACCAAAGGGTCGCTGGTTCTCTTTCTAGTCAGGGCACACGCCTGGGTTGTGGGCCAGGTCCCCAGTAGGGCGCGCATGAGGGGCAATCACACATTGATGTTTCTCTCCTCTTTCTTCCTCACTTCCCCTCTCTCTGAAAATAAAATTTAAAAAATACTAAAAAAAAACCCCAAACTTCCCAACAACTTAAAAAAAAAGTATGACACAGGTTTTTAAAATTAGGTAAAATAAGGGCCTAGTAATGGTCAGAAATCAAGACAGGTGGTTTTTATTCTTAAAATAATTTTTAAAACCTTTGGGTGAATTTTTTTAAGTTTAAATTTTCTAAATATTTATTTATTTATTTTCAGAGAAGGGGGAGGGAGGAAGAAAGAGAGGAAGAGAAACATCAATGTGTGAAACATACATCAATCGGTTGCCTCTCGCATGACCCCAACTGGCGACCTAACTGGGAATCTAACCAGTGACTTTTCGATTCACAGGCCGGTACTCAATTCACTGAGCCACACCACCCAGGGTGTAAAAAAACTTTGGATGAATTTTTAATGTTCATCTTTCCTTCTGCATTTCATTCTCTATCTTCCTTTTCCTGTTTGTCCCTATCTCTTCTCTCTCTTCACTATTCCTGAAGAATTTAAATATATATTTAGAGGTTCTATATACTGAGTAAAATGTTATAATCCCTTCCCCTGTTGTGTAAAAACAAAAGCAATTAGACAATTCTATATTTATTAAAAGATATACTAAAAATCTCATGTTCTTAGCCGGAAGCAACAGAACTGCGGATCACGTAAACGCAAATGGAGTAGCTCTACAATCTTTGCTAGGCAGGTAACCAGGCTATTCATCCACAAATAGCAGTTAGAGTCATGTTGCAGAACCACGAACCCATCACAGTTGTTAAGCGTTGTCCTCTGTGGCTTGATCACTACTGATAATAGACTGCGAGGGCTGCTGGAGCACAGCTTCTTCTGTAACCCCCAAAGCTGGATGGGACTGCCTTTGGCCCATCTAGCATGGATTTAGAGCAAGACCTGCTTCTTTGGACTTGTAACATTTGCTTTGGTCAGTTTAGGGATGTCTGGTCTGTTGGATCATGTGTTTATACTGTAATGGAAAGGGGGTTCTGAAAACCAGTATCAGGTATTTTCATCTTCTGTTGTCACAGGCAGGTTCTGCCTCCTAAGGTGGGGAAGCTTGTTAATTGGAAGGGTGCCTTGATTCTGGATGGTCAAAAATATTGACAATTGTCATCAGCAGTTCTCAACTGATTTTCTTTCCCTGGCAGAGGTCTTTGTAAGACTGATAGTTGAGAAACAAGCCTAACAAAGACTCTGGTCTCTTGGCCTGAAATATTAAGATCTAGGGAGGAAAATAATTGGTTCTCTCTTCACATAACCTGATCAGAGTTTGGCTGGGACAGGATATAAAAGGGTGTGATTGGAGAAATAGCCACCAAAGCTAACATTTATGCTTGGAAGTCCCTTAATCTAATTTTTAAATTACACAATCTCTTTCCACTTGCTCACTTTTAATAAAAAGTAATTTAACACACTTAACGTCTTCTGGATAAAAATAACAGTTTATTTTTTTTCTAAAATTACAACAGTTAAGGCAGGGCTAGCCACAGAAACACACACACACACACACACACACACACACATACACACACGGCTTTAAAAAATGTTAATATAACCCTGTTCCCTCAGGCTAATTGTGTTTGTTTGTTACAGATGCTGCAACGAAGTACCACAGACTGGGTGGCTTAACCAATACAGAAATTGAATGTCTCAGAATTCAGGAGACTAGAAGTCCGATATCAAGGAATCAGCAGGGTTGGTTCTTTCTGACGCCTTTGAGGGAAGGATCTGTTTCAGGCTTCTCTCCTTGGCTTGTCGATGGCTGTCTTCTCTCTGTGTCTACATATTGTCTTCCCTCTACCTGTGTTTCTGTGTCCGAATTTATCATTTTCATAAGGACACCACTCTCATATTGGATTAAAATGATCTAATTTTAACTTGCTTATCTTTGTAAAGACCCTATCTATGAATAAGGTCGCTCCTGAGACACTATGGGTAAAGACTTCAACGTGAATTTTAAAAGGGACACAACACCAACCTGGTTGCTAATCTTAATAAAATTTGTGTTGAGAGGAGAAAAGGAGACTATATGAGATTCAATGGGCTGTCTTGGCTTCTAATTTGGGACAAAAAAAGAGTGCTGAGGGTCAAGGGTCTGAAATAATGGCATTTCCAAATCTGGGCAGGCTCAAGAAGACCTCTCGGCATACAATCTATGGTTGTAATATTTTCAAAGAATAATCTGCAGTCATAATCTAGATTATTAAATACAAGTAGAATTCGATAGGAATATGTCCTATATGCAGCACCAAAAAACATTTTTTTCTGTAATTCAAATAAGCATAACTTCTCCATTTCTAAGTGCTAAAACTTATTCTGAAAACAATTTGAAAATATTTCAATAAAACTTAATCCTACTAATTTCACTGAATTTTTCCTTGATAATAGAAAAATCATATACAAAATCTCAAAAACTCATGAATATTTTCCCATAGATTCACACAATCAAATTAGATCATATTTTGGGGAGCCTATATGTAAATCAAAATGCAATACAGAAATGTTCTAGAGCCATAAAATTTTAATGGAATTTTTTCTAACGTATCTGCCTAATCTACCTCATAGGACTCAAAAACAGTGTAAACCACCATATATGGAGCTCCAAGGTATTTTTATAACAAACTATGAGCAGAGTCTTGCTTTTGCTTTTATGTTTTTGAGCCATATGGCAAATTTTCTGTTGGTTTTAAGCACCTCAGAATCAAAATGGAGATGATGGCTATGCTGGAAGGGATTATACTACAAGAAAATACTGTCAGGTTTTATTGAATAACTTCATTAAAATTACAGCCTTAAAAATTTTTAAATAGACTGACGGCTGAGACAACTGATTCTTTTCCTCTGCATCTCCTTTGCACATATAGTCTAAGCCTTTTTAGGTTCCTACCACATTCCATTTTGTGTTTTTCCAAATTACAGTTGTACTTCACAGCTTTGGCCAAACTATACACATTTGCTACCACGCTCTGCGCTAAGCTTAAGGGAAGAGTGCATTCTATTCACTTTCATTTTCTTTGGGAGCCTCCTCTGCACCTTGCTGATGAACCATTGTTCTTTGAAGATTTGAATGTGAATGAGCAAAGCCACCACATGATGGCAGCATGTTAAAAGAATAAAGAATTGTTCACTTAAAGCCATCCTTTTAATTTTTAAAAATCTATATGAACGAAGAGGAAAACTTCAGATGTACCTACTTAGGAAATGCCTTTTTCTAGATGATTATTTCAGATGCAGGAGTAAAGGGTAAGTGACAGTTTCCAGATCTCAAAAACAGTAAGGAGCAAGAGCACAGAGAGCACCGAATTCTGAGTTTTAAGCTAGACCAGACAATCAGGCTGTGACTCATCCTTCAAGCTGAATGTTTTTTGTTAACAAGTAAGGCAATTATTTGATGAATTGTACAAAGAAGAATGATAATTTATGGATGTGACTAATTTCAATATCTAGTAGTTATATAAGATGTTTTTGGCTGTTGTGCTGATTAATTTTTTAAAAAACCTGTCGGTTATATTGCATGTATGTGTTATGTATCTTTTAACAAATCACCAAAACATTGCAGTGATGAATGTGAACAACCCCTGTCACTGCTTTGTCATCTGTGACTAAGGATTTTTATGTCATTAGCTAACAAAGCAATAACACTTGTTGAAAACCTCAACTGCATGATAATTGCTTAGGTAGGAGAGAGAAAGAGAGATCCTTCTGTTGGAAAAATCTAGGTGTGATTAATTCGGGACCCTGAACAATGTCATTAGACATGTTTTTCTCTTTCACGCTCTTGGCTGTTTTCTTTTGCATTCTTCCTTTTCAGTGAGGCTTTCTTCTGTGATGGTGAACACGGCCCCCGGGAATGTTTAACTGAAGGTTTAGCTAGTTTGAAAGGAGGTTTCTTTCCCAATGGTTTCAGTGCAACTTCTGGGGCAGGCTCCTATTGGCAAGTCTTGGATCACTTACAAATTCCCAAACCAATCACAGTGGCAAGGAGGAATGAAGCACTCAGATTTGGTAGGTCAGTCATAGGCAGGTGGCTGGACCTAAACTTGAGCCACTTTCTTCACCACTAACTACATGGACTGAAAATGCAAGCACCGAAGTTTCCCAAAGGAAAACCAGGATTCTGTTACCAAAATAAGCAGGAAGGAATGTTAGGCAGGTAGAGTCAATAGCTGTCCACTGAAAGAAATTTAAAAGATGCAGTCCCTGGCCTCAAAAACTTTATAAACTTGAAAAGAATCATGAGCCAAAGAAATATAATCATCAATATTATATTTAAAATGACTTCAGAGTTTTTTAAATACTTATTTCACATGATCTTTATGAGAATAGGTTAGTCCTATTTTGTAGTAAGAACAAAGAAAAACATAGGCATTAATTAATTTTCTTGACTGCTGCTTATCATGCTCAACATAGAGCTTACATCAAAGTTGAAATACATATTTATATTTCCCAAATGACAGTCTACATATATATGACAACATGAAGTGCCTATAAATATTTATTTATGAGTAAAAAAAAGTTTGTTATACTACCTAATATGCAATAATCAAGCTGTCTGTGATATAAGAAAAAACACTTAACACAATGTTTCTCAAATTGTGCTCTGTCTCTTCCATAATATCTTGGGGTGTTTGTTGCAAATACAAATTCTAAGGCTTCCTTCTTCAGACTTCCTGACTCAGAATTTCAAGAGATGGGGTCCTTGGAAATATTTTTAGACAAGAGGCTCACTTGATTTTTATGCGCCATGGTGCTTATAAAAACTCTGGCTTAACATGTTGAACTTCATGCAGCCTTAGAGAGTGCAGATCTATAGAAAAGAAATCAGACATCTACAAGACTTCTCTCAGTCCATCTGTCAGGTTTTGCCTTTTAACTCTGATCATTCTAATTTTTGCTTTTTTTCCTTTCCATCTAAGTTAAAATACTTGTAAGTCAGAAATGCTAAGAATTATACCATTATTACACCTAATTTGTGACATTCCAAATTAATCAATGAATATTAATTTTTATAGTAAATACCTTAAAATAAAAATTTAGAATTAGAAAGGAACTTTGCTGAACTGCTCTTTGGCCCAGGTTTAAAAAAAAAAAAACATGCAAAAAAACTCCGAAAAAATAAAACGACTTGTTAAGCTAGGCAACTGTTACGCATAATCATTTTGAAACTACACATTTTTTAAATGACTATTTCATTTAGGGAAATGGTCATAAAAGTCAGTTAACATTTAAAATTAAAACCCAGCTTTAGTTACATTTAATCGGGCTGGCACTGGAGCATAGAATTCAATTTCGGAATCCTGAGCCATATTTTATGACTTGTCTTTATTAATAGTCATTGGTCATTTGCTATGCTTGTACATATATTCCTCCTTTAACCCCATGGCGCTGTGAGTACTAGTAAGTACTAGTTTGCGTGTTTTGTAAATGAGGAAGCTGGGGCATGCCCAGATTTGGTAACTCACTCTAGACCAGTGTTTCTCAAATTTTTATGTGCAAAAGAATCACCTTGGGAGTTTTGTCAACAGTAAATTTTGATTCAGTAGGTCTGGGGTGGAACCTGAGATTCTGCCTTTTTAACCAGCCTTTAGGTATAGGCCAACAGCGTTGGCTTACTGATCGCACACTGAGTAGCAAGGTCTTGGATCATGAAATAGCACATGGCAGACTGTCTTAACCCTGGCTATCTGACACCAAAGCCCATGCGCTTAACCCCTACACAGAACATGTGTTGGCATCTCTGCTGCATTAAAGATTCACATCCTACAGATAGAGGAGTGAGGCCAGTTATATATAGCTGCATGGACATTGGTGATATAACTTTACCCTTGAGGAATATCCAGAGAAAGGAAACACAGCTGGAACCATCCTCATTCCAAAGGCTATCTCTTCTACATCTGCCTTTCCTGGGGCCACTCTTCCCAGAGAAAAAGAATATACATGGCAGTGGTAGCTGCCACTTCGCTTGCCCTTTTGAGTCACAGACTTTCTCTTGCTCAGGGAATGGAGTCATTCATCTCTGTCTTATTTCTCTCTGCTCAAATCTGTGTATCACACACACACAGATGTATGTATATAGGTATATATAACACACACATACAAACATATATATGTTGTCAAAAGACAAAACTAAAACAATTTAGCAACCGGTTTCTTTTCCTTTATTCAAGGGAAAACAATCAGTGGGTCGGGGGTGGGGGTACGATGCCTCACAATCATTGCAGCACTGCTCCTGTGGGACCTGGAGCAAGAGGGAGTGTCATAGAATATTAGAGAAGCCCCAGGGGAACGGCAGGATCGGCTAGGAGACCCGGGGTTTCCTTGGAAGGCCAGCAGGCCCTGTTTTCTAGGGTAAGATCCGCTAGTGAAAGCTGAGAGGGAGGATCGTGATTGGTGGAGGTTGGGTTTCCTTCACAGTGAGAGGTATCTTCTAAGTGCAGGCTGACAGTTTTGATTTGTGACTTGGTCAGGCCACTAGGGCAGCTTCCTTTTTGTGGGTCCCAAAATGTGAATTAACTTTATCAATATAATCTATGTGTTACATTTGCTATAGGTTTTCAGCTTATTTGACTTTGCTTCTAATTTTCCTTAGGTTCGTTTTTTTCTGCTTCATCGTTTTATCCTCTTAGTCTTTATGTTTTGTCCAAAAGCATTTCCTTTTCATTGGAGTACTATAATTTTAAGTTGCGAAGATTCAAGTTAGCCACCTTTCATAACATATTACTTTGGTAAAGACAGCCTGGAGTCCAGGATTTATTTTTCATTGCTTTATTTTCCTTCAGGTGAGGTAGTTTGACTGAGTTGGTTGTTCAAACAGAGGAACAAGGGGAAATAAATCTGGGTGTTTAACATAAAAAGAGCTAATGACAAAGCTATTTTTAGGGAAAGGGGTTTTTTGTCTTTCCTCTGTCATCCTTGTGTCTGTTTGATATCTCTGTTCTCTGGTTTCTTATCTTTAAAAGGCAGCTGCTTTGCCTCAGGCATAAATCAGATGAGGAAAACCAGCTACCCAGTGAAGCCTGGGCCTGGAGGGGGGATGAAAGGGAATAGAAATGAAGAGAACAAAAGGAGAATAAAAGGCCCTGGAGAATCCCTGCTAGGCCAAACACAACAAACTATTCCAGGAAGCACTGACAGAATAGAGAAGCCAACTAGAGAAGAGAAAGAAGAAACGCTTCATGGCTCCAAAGCAGAAAAGAAGATCCTAGGCAAGTGACATAAGTGCCGTGGGAGCAGGTCTGTCCCGGAAGTACAAGGCGCACACTCCAGGTTCACGGAGTACGCAGGAGGTAACTGCTCAATCCAGGACTCCAGGCGGAACTGAGAGGGAGGCAAACCACTATTAATTGTAAATCATAACTACTTAAAATAGGAACTACACTGTTTTCCACAATGCTCCATATTTAAGGTCTATGTATGAAGTATTTCAGTTTTCTTGAAGATAGAGTTATTCAAGATTATATACATCAAGAAATTCTCATAACTTATATATACACACAAATTTGGACTTTCTGAATTAACCAGTTAATTTTTTGACAAACAACTTGCACAATAAACTCATTAAAATTCAGTCAAAATAATTTTGACACTGGATAGGTAGCTGTACATTTAAAAACATTTCTTTTTAGCCAGCTGCTAGGAATTGCATAAATGTAGTTTAATGCATACAAACTTAGCTGGAAAAATAGAGACCAAGTATCAATTTCAGTTGTTTCCATATTTGAAAATTAGTTTAAGTTTGGTATTGAAAACTTAGAACTTAAAAAAATTGAAATTCTGTATGAGAAGAATAAAAATCTCCTATCAGACTTGCTTAGTGGAGTTCCCAGCTCATGCAACACTTCACACCCTCCGATCCTAAGGCTTTAGAGAGCGAAGGAGGTGGGGCCTCAGAGGCCCGTAGAAGGGAGTCTGCGAGCAGTCTTCTGGTGACCAAGTAAAGAAAATGCGTTTATTGATAGATGAAAAAGTGCCAATTAACTATTATTTTAGACATTGTTGTAGCTAGAAATACAACTTTAAGGATTCTCAATTTGTATTGCTCCCGTGGATGAAAATGGGGCCACATACCAAACCTGACAAGTTCAGGGGAAGCCTGCAGGGTGCCCTTACCAAACTCAGAGACCTAAAGTAGCCGCACAGCATCCATAGTCTGAACATAAAAATTCCTAATAAAAAGCGAGTCATGGCAGGTAGTCATGTCCTAGGCCAGTATCTCCCTCGAAAAAGGTCAGTCTTCATTTTAACTGAGCCTGTCTCTTGTCTTTTTGCATCTAGGATAACACACTTTTGGAATATCAGGGTAATTTCCTACCTCCTACCCCTCAGGGCACAACCATGCACCAGAACTGGAGACCACAATTCCCTTCATTGTTATTGTAATTGTGTTAATTGTTGACTCTTACCTGACCTATACCCACAAATGTAAAAGAAGTGTATGTCTATTCCTTTTACTTTGTGTCCAATTCCAGGGATTCCCCTCCTTGCCTTTCTCCCACCTCCCTCATGGATCCCAATGAATTTCATGTCACTCCCTAATATATTTCCCTTTGATTCTGATGTATAAAATAAGTGGTGAAACTGCCATTTTCCTGGAGCATTTTCGCAATCTATTGAGATTTTGCTTCCCTGTCTGCGGCCATACCACCCTGAACATGCCTGATCTCACCTGATCTTGGAAGCTAAGCAGGGTTGGGCCTGGTTAGTACTTGGGTGGGAGCTTTTGCTTCCCGGCAATTGTTGTCAGTCTGGCTCAAATAAACTCATACAAATTCTCTACAGGTGTGAATGTTTCTTACACTGACAGTCTCTACAGCTCTATTTAAATATACCACCCTATCTCTCTACATTTCTTTTCTCTTACTTGATGGCTAATGGACATGGCACACCTGCTATCACTCAAAGAAATCAAACTAAATAGACTTTCGGGGAGTATAAAAATTCAGCTCCTAGCTGTGAACACACACACACACACCCACACACACCCACACACCCACACCCACACCCACTAACAGAAGGAAGTTGTGAGGCACTCAAAAGAAAAGCAATGGAATACCTTAATGTAAAACCTCAGTTTCACAGGATGTTTTTAACAGGAAGTATTGCAATTGCTGGGCTAACAGGCAACACTGATGTCTGAGTGAGAAATTAAGATTACAAGATTATAAATATAACCCTCACATATAGTGTTTTTAAAAGTTAGTTTTTTAAAAATGGTAGTATATACTTATGGTGCAAAATTCAAGAGTTAAGTACTAAGAAGAAAGCCTCTTCACCTTCTATCACTACCTGCTCCCTTTATCACTCTTAACCTCCACCCATCCAATGCTCCTTAGAGGCAACCATTGTTATCAGTATTTTGTATATTACAGAGATATTATGCGGAATATTTTCAACTCTCTGTCCCTGCGTTGAAACTTAAGATTCAATTTTTCATGCCTTGAAACAACAAAATGGAACTGTAGTCTTTGATTCTGATCTGGAAAAGACTTCCATTGACAAGTCCAGATAACCATGAACTTGTTGGATATACCCACAATGGCCCTAATTCCCTCCCCAGGAGAGAGTTTTCTTTCTTCTAGCAACAAGATAAATAGCCCACTCCTGGAAAGCTGTCCTCCTTTAATGGGACCTATTTCATTACTTCATTGCCTAGTAATTACAGCTGAATCCACATGAAATGTAAAATGAATGTGACTCCCTTTTATAGGCTGGATGGTATGAGTGGCCCTGGCTTATGAAAGGAAACAGATTGCTCTTTGCTTTTTGTTGTTATATCCAAGGTTTCCTATTTGCTTGGGCTGAATTATCACTAGCCACATGAAATACATTGATAAAAAGGGACAGGCAGAAGCTACACATTCCCCTGCCCCCATGCAGACTGCTGATGCATGTACACGGCTATCTTGTCTGTATAAAATCCAGTCATTAATAACTCCGCAATAGATCTTTGAGTTCTAAGCACTTTAAAATCAATAATGTCTCCAAAATATCTATAGTTTACAATCCTTTTAAACTTACCAGGGTGTATAGCAGAAAGTCCTCATCAAAATATCCATGGCTCTTATAATGCCACAGTTTTGTTTTGGCATTTATAGCAGAGTTATATTAAATGCCAGCACTAAATGCCAGCACTAGTTCTCTGTGCTATACATGTGAGATTAAATTGGAACAACTGGAACAAACAGGCCATGATAAAGTGAATGACGATAACACCGTTTTTATTTCCTCTCACACCTGAATTGGTTCGTGTAGCAGACCGGAAGGCGGACTGGCAGGGGCCAGTAGGACCCCGCCGCTAGCTGCACCATTTAGCTTTGGCAGAGCGGTTATACACTGAGGGCATTCAAGGTGGAAACGTCACATCTTAATGTGTTCTAATAGTTTTGCTCGCTATGAAATATTATGCCCTTAGTACAGGGTGGGGCAAAAGTAGGTTTACAGTTGTTTTTATGGAAGATAATACAACAGTTAATAAATAATACAAGAATAAACTCTGCGTTTTGAGTATTCACCACAGTAAACCTACTTTTGCCCCACCCGAGATGTGCCAGCAGGAAGTCTAAACTTGTTCAATACTTATTTTCCTAGGTTAACCATCCAAGAGATGTTAATTTGTTATTATCCAATAATTAAATTTGAATTTCTGAAGATGAAGTGGTTGTATTTCTTCTACTTATTTTCTGAACTAGACAGCTATATGGTTTCAAAAGCTATGCATTTCACAAGGCTTATACTTTAGAAACAGCAGTCTCCTCTGCTTCTTTTCCCTGATTATTGCTCTTCAGAGAAAACGACTTCACCTCTTTTTCTTGGTGTTTCCTACCAGATTTCTAAATAACATTCATTTAATGTAATTTTGTTTAATTTATATACTAGTGGTCAGTTCCCTATTTCTGAACTCTGTCCATAAGCCCCTCAAATGTGAAGTTAACCTCTCCTCTGCTACTATAGTTACAGCTTCATTTTTGGATAAATCAATATTTAGTTTTCATTATTATGGCCGTTTAATTATTGTCCATGGTTCACTCATGTAGTATACTGTAAGGGAGGAAAAAGTTCTTCTCAATCCTTTCACGGTTCTCGGTTGGGACCGCAAATTAAATTGACAATGATAGAGAGACAAGAGAAAAGCCTACGAATTATTTAATACAAGTTTTAGCCACACAAAAAGGTTTCATAAGGAAATGACCTGAAGAAGTGGTTCAACCTGGTGGCTGTTGTTTTTTTAAAGATTTTATTTATTTATTTTTAGAGAGAGGGGAAAGGAGGAAGAGGGAAAGAAACAGCAGTGTGAGGGAGAGAGACACATCAATCAGTTGCCTCCTGCACAAGCCCCAACTGGCGTGTGTTTTATTTTTTTATTTGCTTAGCTTTCCATGTGCCATGCCTAATTGATCCTGTGTTGTTTCACAAGGTATTGACTTTCTTTTAATATATTCTAACACTTTGGATAATCTCTCAGTTTCCCCATATTCTTTTTTTTTTTTTTAAATCATCACCCAAAGATATGTCTGAGGGAGACAGAGAGAGGAAATTTTCTTGAATTATTTGATAATTTTCTTCCCATCATTTTCTCTGAGGGGGAGAGGCGGGGAGAGAGAGAGAGAGAATGAGAGAGAGAGAGAGAGAGAGAAACATCAATGTGAGAGAGAAACATTGATCAGTTGCTTCCTGTTCACGTACCCACTGGGGATCAAACCTGCAACCTAGGTATGTGCCCTGATTGGGAATCAAACTCACACCCTTCGGTGCATGGGATGACACTCCAACCAACTGAGCAACTCAGCCAGGGCAGTTTTTCCACATTCTTGAAGACATAGCTTCCATCCTGTTGCTCCAATGTTGAATGCTTGTCCTCTCCACTTCTCCTCAGCTGCCCTCCTGGGATTTGCCATCGCATCATCCTGAAAATTCCTTCACCTCCTCCTGTGCACTGAACCCTTCATTCTCGGATCCCTTGGCTTCCTCCTTCTTGGCTCACGCTCTCGTCCTAGTAGAGCATGCCCTCTACTAGATTCCCATAAGATTACATGGAGGTTAACTTTGAGACATTTGCATATCTGCAAGTGAAAATGTCCTAATTCTACCATCACACTTATTTTATAGTTAGATTGACTATAGAATTCTAGATTTGAAGTACTTTATTTTTAAAATGGAAAGGGTTGTTCTATTATGTTCTAGGTACCAGTTTTGATGCTGAGACATTTGGTTGGTGTCTTCTGATTCACACTTCTCTCTTCTTCCCTTCCTGTCCCTCCAGTCTCCTCCTCTCTTCCCCCTCCCTTTCCTTTCCCTTCCCTTCCCTTCCTTTCTTATCCTGTTCCTCCTCCCTTCACTCCCTGAAGCTTTTAGAATCTTCTTTTTTATAACCAATGTTCTGAGGTTTTTTAGCAATTTGCATTTATTGGAATTTTTTCTTCCCATGTGCGGTACATCTTCTTTCACTGATGTGACCTTCCAGTCTGGACACTATGTCCCTCCGTTCTCAGAAATTTTCTTGAATTATTTGATAATTTTCTTCCCATGATTTTCTCTGATTTCTTTATGAAACTCCTATTATTTGAAAATCAGATTTCCTGGAAAGATGTTTTAATTCTTTATCTTTTTGTTCTCCTGTTCTCTTTCCCTTTCTCATTGGTTTCCTGCCAATTTAGGAATGCATAGAAAGGAATATACATAAATATATGTTTATTGCACTACTTTAACCATGACTCTGACAATAATGAAGAAGTTGGGGGTTCTCAGAAACTATCTACTCCCTGAGAACTAGTGGTTAACCAGGTCATAAAAGACCAATGATTAAATAATCCATTGATATGAGATTATCCTTTTTATTATTCAGGTGTGAAATTATCTTACATGAAAATTTCTGTGAGGCGGCCAGACTACATACCTATCAAATAGTCTAAAAACACATCCACAAAGTTTAGGATATGGAAATAAATTTAATTCCTGAGAGAGAGAGAGAGAGAGAGAAACAAAATAAGTCCCTTGTGTAAAAACTTCCATTTTGTCTCTAACATTAAAATGGTTTCAAACAACAGTGGCACTCCTTTGGCTATAAAAAGTCCCAACAAATAAATGACAAACATTTGTTGTTGTTGTTGTTGTTGTTGTTGTTTTTAACTACTGACATGATTTGAAAAATGGTACAGTTACTAGAACTTGCGTTTTACAGGCACTGATAGTAGTTTTCTCTTCCAACATGAAGACCAAGTCTGTCATCAGACCTGAGGATATGAAAGGATAGCGGGTTGTGAGTAAGGGGTTAACGCCAGGGTTGGGCTGAGGAAAGCCTGCCTGGGAATGTCTTATTTATTTTTCAATTACAGTTGACATTCAATATTTCATATCCGTGTCAGGTATTCAGCATAGTGATCCCCCCAATACGTCTGGTTAGTACCCACCTGGCTCCATACATAGTTATTACAATGTCTTTTCTTTGCCCTTTACACAGTTAAGATAATATGGTGAGTGCTGTTCCTACTTTACTTTCTTCACCTGGGTCTGTGCATCTACACCTGGGCTGGGGGCCTGAGTTGGCTGGCATGTTTTAGGCCAACATGACTGGAGCAGCTTAAAAGACAGGTGGGAAATCAAGGGTGGCTTCTCCGTGGCCTGTGAGCACACACCCCCCTGCTCTGTGACAGCCCTGCAAGCTGTGGGTGAGACTGGCTTCTGGGCCCCCCATGGGATGTGGAGGTTGTGCCTACTGCGTCTCTTCTCCTGTTTCCCTCCATGAAGCTGGCCGAACATACTGTTGGATTAAAGCATATTTGGGACTCGTGAGTCTGATTGTCAGCTTGGACTAGTAACAACCACTGTGGAACCGCAAAGGCAGATTCAAAACTGTTATCTCAGCTTATATTTCGTTTTTTAAAGTAAGTTTAAGCTATTTTGGTTTTATAAATTCCCAGTGTATTGTACGCTTTTAAAAATATTTCTGCATAAATACTTTAATGTCCTAAATTAGTTTTCTTAAGAACTGAAGTTAAGGACAAAGTAAAGATAAATTTCATAAATTAAGTTCACATTCTGTTTCACTCAAATTCTTCATTCAAATGTTAAAGGAGCTATTGTAGTAAAAGGCAGTTAGCTGGGCAGTGGGGAAACAAAGATAAATGATAACAATAAAATATCTTTTCCTTTGTGAAACATAAAAGTGGGCGTAAGTGTGTGTGCGGGGCGGGGGTGGGTGAGTATCATTGATAGTGCAACAGGGGTGCGTACATGTTGCTGTGGAAGAAAGGAGGGTCAGCTAAGTCCTGGCTGCAGCCCACAGGATGAATAGAAAGGCTCAAGGCCCAGCCTGGGGAGAAGCTCAAGACTACTGAATAATTCAGGTGATAAGGTGGAGGCTGAATTAAATCGGTGACAGTGGGGAAGGAGAAAAGTGAATGTATGAGAGACATTAGGAGTCTAACTACACGTGTGGGGAAGTGAGGAGGGGTGAGTTGTGAGGGAGAAGAAGGGAATTTAATTTTGCGCAAGTTGAATTTTATTTGCCTTGTGGAGTATTTAAATGGGGATTTAAATCAGGAGCACAAAAGGGGTATTTGTTCTGGAAATAGATATTTGGGTGTCATTCACACATAGGTGATATCTGAAACCATGTGAATCGAGGTCATGGCAGGAAAGTGTCCAACTGAAGTGGCTTGGAGGAGGCTTGGTGGTGAAGTCTGAGGGAGCCTGGACAGTTATGGGGTAGCAAGAGAAGACTATCTCATGTATGAATAGAGAAGGGGGGTGGTTCAAGAAATGAGCATTAGCATTGATGAGGTTCAGGATAAGCTACCCCAAAATATGGTGCCTTGGCATGTTGAATATTTTAAGCTAAAAGAGTTTGAGAAAATGGCAGAAGCAGAAAAGTCTCTCTGACCTCCTGCCACCCCTCCCCCCTAAAGTCAGCCATAAGACCCCTATGTGAGAGTTTCCCTTTCTATACCTGCAGGAAAGGAGCATCCTTATCTTCAAGACTGAAAGGACACTGCAAAGAATCTGAACACACAGGCCTTGCTAAGCTTCCCCCAGTTTACTACCCTTTGTCCTATTATATTTCTCCATGACTGTCCAGTCTTCATCACACTGAACGTAAAAACACTCAGGTTTAATCATTTCTTTGGGTCTTTATTTCCTTATGAAAACCAATAAACTCATATTAAATAAATATGTGTGCTTTTTTCCTATTAATGTCTTTTCAGTTTAATTTTATAACCCAGCCAGGGAAACTAAGAAAGTAAAAGAAAACTTCTTCCTCCCTTTCAGCATCATGAAATGTCATCTGACATGTGTGTAGAGCTTTATGATGCATATGAGTTTGTAGATGTTTTCTCATTTAATCCCTCCAGTGGCTTAGTGGGTCATGGACTCTAACTTATTTTTCCACTTTTTGTAAAAATTTTTAAACGAGGAAACTCAGGCCCAGAAATATACTGATTTATTCAAGATTACAAAAGTTGTTAAAGGCAAACTCTGGTATTGAACACAGATATTTAAAATTTATGAGGTGGATCGAAGAATGGAATGCCCGGAGTTAGGAAACTACTAAGCACTCATTACGTGGCAGGTGCTGTGCTGAGGGTTTTGTGTGTTATCTCATTTAACTTTAAAATTCGCTAAAGTGGTTAACATTATCCCCTTTCGCTTAACAGATGAAGTAAATGAAGCTCAGAGAGGTTAAGTAACTCATGCAAAGTCACACAACTAGCAAACAGCAGAAGCAGAACAAGAATCCTGGTCCATCGGTGCATGTCACATGTGTTGACAATTCCATTGTTACATACGCATTTCTGTCATCTGGAAGACTTTCCTCGTTGACCATGTTTTACTTGCTAATACTTCAGGACTGTACGAAAATAAAGGTCATAATAAATAATAGCTGTTATGAAGGGCTTACTATGTGTGAGCCACTAAACTAAACAGGCTGAATGAAAAAGTACTATTACCCCCATTTTACAGAGAAGAAAACTGACCCTCAGAGATTCAATAACTTGTACAAATTAAAAAGTGGCAGGGTTGGTGTTCTCATTCAAATGTGTTTAGCTCCAAACTCTTTCCTTTTCCTCTTTTCCTTCTTTCTTCCTATGTTTTCTTCCTGCCCGTTCTCCCTTTTCTCTCTCTTCTTTCCTCTTTCCTCTCTCCTCCACTGCTCTCTTTCATTTGCCCTAGCCACCTAGGTGACAATACGGGTTAGTTTAGAGCGGGGGTCCCCAGGCTTTTTGACACCAGGGACTGGTTTCGTGGAAGATGGTTGTTTCGCGGACTGTGGGTGGGTGGTATGGGTTCGGGATGATTCAGGTGCATTACATTCAGCTCAACTGCTGCTGTATGGCCTGGCTCCCGACAGGCCCGGACTGTTACTATTCTGCGGCCGGGAGGCTGGGGACCCCTGGTTCAGAGAGTGAGCCTTTTAGGAATGGCATCTAGGCAAGGCACTGAGGTTAAGAGAAGTGACAATGGGTAAGCCGGTAGCTAATGTAATCACGTTTGGAACTAAGCTTAAAATGTTCACCGGACACTCTTGTGCCCTGATATACCTAAACAGGGATTACATGATCGACAGTTAAAAGGTTTAATACTTAATCAGAAATACATTAAACTGCAATGATTAAAGTCTGTAGTTTATTTTGAAGCTAAGGGCTGAGAATAAAATTGATCTACATTTAGTTAAACAATAACAAAATGTTCATTTCAGTCAGAAAGGGATAATAAGCCTTAGTGGTCGTTTAAAGTTTGGTTCATTTTTATATGAAAATTATTCATTTTGCTTACCCAAAATCTAAAAGCTCGTCTACTTATTTATGTATAACATGAAACTGAAGAGACAAACTCTAAGAACTACTTTGGTTTTTTAAGAATTATTTATGCTATTACAGTTGTCCTGATTTTTTCCCCTTTTCCCCCACTACAGCCAACACCCCTCACTCCCTCAGGCAATTCCCCTGCCATTGTTCATGTCCATGGATCATGAGTTTAAGTTCTTTGGCTACTCCATTTCCTATACTGTACTTTACATCCCCATGGCTATTCTGTAACTACCTATTTGTACTTCTTAACCCCTACCTCTTCTCCCATTCCCCCACATCCCCTTCCCATCTGGCAACCATCAAATGCTCTCCCTATGATTCTGTCTCTGTTCTTCTTTTTTTGCTTAGTTTGTTTCTCAGATTCAATTATTGATAGATATGTATTTTTACAATTTTATTGTTCATCATTTTGATATTCTTTTTTTTTTTAATTAAGTAAGACACTTTAACATTGCATGTAATAATGGTTTGGTGATGCTGAACTCCTTTAGTTTTTTCTTGTCTGGGAAGCTCTTTATCTGCCCTTTGATACTAAATGATAGCTTTGCTGGGTAGAGCCATCTGGGCTGTAGGTCCCTGCTTTTCATGACTTTGAATATTCTTGCCAATCCCTTCTAGTTTCCAAAGTTTCTTTTGAGAAATCAGCTAACAACCTTATGGGAACTCCCTTGTAGGTAACTAACTGCTTTTCTTTTACTGCTTTTAAGATTCTCTCTTTATCTTTAACTTTGGCATTTTAATTATGATGTGTCTTAGAGTGGGCCTTTTTACATTCATCTTGTTTGGGACTCTCTGTGCTTCCTGGACTTGCATGTCTATTTCCTTTGCCAAATTAGGGAAGTTTTCTTTCATTATTTTTTTCAAATAGATTTCCAATTTCTTCCTTTTTCTCTTCTTCTTATGGAACCCCTATGATGCAAATGTTGGATTTCTTGAAGTTGTCCCAGAGGCTGCTTACATTATCCTCATTTTTTAGGGGGGATTCTTTTTTCTTATTGTTCTGATTGGTTTTTGTTTTTGTTTTGTTTTTTTTTGCTTCCTTATGTTCTAAATCATTGATTTGATTCTTGGCTTTATCCATTCTACTGTTGTTTCCCTGTAAATTTTCTTATTGTTCAAGTACAGTTTTGTCCATTCCCCACCCCCACTCTCCCTTCCCCCCACCCTCGACCGCACCCCTCTTGACTTTGTCCATGAGTCCCCCATATATATTCCTTGACCACACTGTTTCTCCCCATTTTTCCCCCAACCCTGTTGACTGTCTGTTCTTCACTTCAACATCTTACTGCACCTTTTTTACGCTGATGAGATCTTCACCAAGTTCCTTGAGCATCCTTATAGCCAGTGTTTTGAATTCTACATCTGATAGATTGTTTATTTCCATTTTGTTTAGCTCTTTTTCTGGAGTTTTGATCTGTTTCATTGAGGCCATATTTCTTTGTCTCCTTGTTTTGGCTGCCTCCCTGTGTTTATTTTTATGTATTAGGTAGAGCTGCTTTGACTCCATGTCTTGGTAGTGTGGCTTAATATAGTAGGTATTCTATATGGTCCAATGTCACAGCCTCCTCTATCACCCTAGCTCTCCAAGGGTACCCTTTTTGTGTGCCAACTATGCCCTACTTTTGTAGTTGAGCCTTGGTTGCTGTTGGCAGATCAATGGGAGGGATTGACCAAGGCCAGGGAGCTTCGTATTGGCTGTGACCACTTACCACCACCCTCCACCCTCCATGGAGGATCAGCTGTGCAGGGGCAGGGTGGTGGTGCTCTGATACGGTCTGTAGCTGTTCACTGCATGCGCTGGCTCTGACCAAAGGGTTGCTGGTTCGGTTCCCAGTCAGGACACATGCCTGTGTTGCAGGCCAGGTCCCCAATAAGGGGCACGGGTTTCCCAGGTGTTGCAAACCAAGGTCAGGCCCCTCCTGTGTGTTGCCTGGAGCCAACCACCTGAATTATAAAGTGATCTGATACGGCTGCTACTTATGCTGGGCTTGGACATTCCCAAGACAAAGCAAAGTTGTGAATCTAGGCTGGCTGCTGCTAGTGCTGGGCCTGTGGCTCATTGTGGCCAGTTGTTGCTTATTTGAGGGGATTTAGGAAGTTGTTCAGCATGGGCCAAGACTAGCCATTCATATGGAAAAGCAGCTTGGATGGGCCCATTAGTGGAGTAGGGCAGAGTGTCTGGGGATCTCTGGTCAAACAGTGTTAGCTAGGTTGATGGAGTCTTAGATATGGTACTTGCCTGTCAGCTCAGTGGCTCTGTGGGGGAAAGGCTCAGACAAGGGACAATGGCCTCTGATTGCCTTGATGCCAGACATCCTAGTTTCTCCCAGCATGCCACTGGTGCCTTTCAAACTGCTACCCTGGTGCTGGAGTTCATAAGGAGTGAGTCTGTGTTGGTGAGTCTCTGTGTGGGTTCTTTAAGAGGAACTGGTTGAGGCTCCAGTAGTTTCTTCCACTGATTCAATCCCCGCTGATTTTTGCAACCAGACGTTGTGGGGTTTATCTTCCTGGTACTAGAATCCTGGGTTGGGGGTGCCAGTGTGGGGCTGGTACTCCTCACTCCTGAGATATCCCTCCTGAATTTTTATCTACCACATGTGGTTGTGGGACCAGCCCATTCCACATCTGTGCCCCTTCTACCAGTCTGGATGGATGTGGTTTAATTCTTTAGTTGTCAGACTTCCATTCAACTTGATTTCTGATGGTTCTGAGTGATGTTTGTTCTATGTTTATTTGTTGTTTTGATGTGGTTGTGAGAGGAGGTGAACCATGTCTGCCTACACTGCCACCTTGACCAGAAGACTCCTAAGCCCTAACTTGAAAGACAACAGCATTCTATATCCAATGCTAGGCTCTTCTCTGTCCCTCAAAAACAAGTTGAAGCACTGGCTGTCATGGCTCAGTGGACTGAGCACTGGCCTGTGAACCAAAGGGTCGCTGGTTGGATTCCCAATCAGGGCACATGCCTGGGTTGCGGGCCAAGTCCCCTGTAGGGGGCGTGGGAGAGGCAACCATACATTGATGTTTCTTTCCCTCTCTTTCTCTCTCCCTCCCCCTTTGCCTACAAATAAAGAAATAATATTTTAAAAACCAGTTTAAGAAGAACATTGCAATTATATGTGTTAACAGTTCTTTAGACCAAAAAAAATGTTAGTCATATCAGGGGCAGAACCTCTGAAACAAATCCACTGGGTAGAAATAGATACCATCCATCCCCTTTCTCTCGGAACTCTGTGTGTTTTGCATGGTTATGAAAATGCTTATCATGCTGTTTTACGGTTTGCTTATATCTCTGCGCCACACTTTTGAAATGCTCGAGAGCAAGGTCTAGATCATTAGCTATCTTTGTAACCATAGAATTTAGAACAAATTATGCCCTTAAGTTTATAGAATTGACCACAGTCAGTGACTGAAATATTAAGCAATCAGGCATATGTCCTAAACCAGAAATGATTCCAGTTTTCTAATTACAAGGTCCTTTTAAAGAGATTTTTTTCTTTAATGAATTTCATGTTTTAACAGATTTCTACCAAACAAACTGCAATTTTAAAATAATCTCTGGTTTTTCATTATTGTTAATATAAACATAGCACCATATGGATTGAAAAAACTCCAGCCAAGAGTAAAGCAATTTGATGTTTTGATTAGCCTTAGCAGTCCCATTATAGTTAAATATTTTTATTCAACTATGTAAAATATTAAAATAACTTTGGACTTCCTTTTTTTCCCTTTACTATTTTTGTTTAAGATTCTTGTTGATATGGCTAACTTGAGCCAATTATTCCTGAAAAATATTCATTAGATTGTTGCACCTCAGATGCAGACTTAATGGTCAGATGCCTTTGGAAAGAGAGTGGGGAAGAGATGAGGGAAGGTCTGTTTTTATTTTTATAATGCTTTACTTCTTGTTTAGTAATCGAGCAAATATGGCAAAATACAGGGTCCAGCACAAATAACGCCCCCTTTTTATTACAGAATCATAAACATGTAATTCTGTAACATAACAATATCACACTCAAGGCATACGACATTTTAGGTGAAATGTTCAAATTGCTGTCCATCTCATGCAAGACATTCACGTGCCCTGCCAACCACATCAAGCAGGTGTTACTCCTGCTGGACCCTGTGTAAACCTATCAAACTGGCTGGTGGGTGCATAGATATCTAATTTATTTTTCTGTATGTTTGAAATTTTCATACTTTAAAAAGTGAAACGGTTGACTTCAAATGCTTCTTTAAACATGCACCCATATAAAAAGTTGTTAATACATTTACTAATGGAAAAAAAAAATACTGTGAGCTCCTCTTATAAGACCCCAGAGTGGAAACATATCCCCCTAACTTTAGAAAGGATAACTTTAAAAAATCATAGCAAATATAGAATTCTAATTATTGACAATGAGGCAAGACAGATCACAGAGATATGAAGCTTTCAAAAACTGAAATTTTGATGTTTAAAGATTTCATTAAAGCCTGTATAATGTAAACTACTACCTTTACTGAGATGACTCAAATGTTTAGCCTAGACTCCTGTAAAATTCCTAACATCCATACGCAGCAGCACTTCTCTGAGCCCAGTACAGTCCAAACCAAAACCATGAACCCCCGCACCCTTTCCTCCACAACACACCCAAACCTGGTCCTCTCGTTTCAGTGACTGGAGTTGTGCAAGTTAGAAACCCAGGGTGATTTCTTGATCACTAAGTCTTACAATGTTAGTATTAACTTCATTCCATGACTTTTTTTTTCCAGGAGTCTTTTTAAAATTGTGTTCACTTTAAGAAGGTTATTTCAGTAAAACTAAATATTATGTCCATAAATGCACTTAACCTGACATTCATAAACAAATGAGTGGATGACGGTCCCCCAGTCAACATTGTGGAACAGTCAAACTTTCCATAGGTTATCTCAAGTATCCTAAGCAACATATGACCACCTGACATACTGACTGAGTGAATCCTTAGGTTAAATATTAGTAAAGCTGAAGTTTTAAAGTTTTTTTTTAATTGAATATATTGGGGAGACATCGGTTAATAAAATTATGTAGGTTTCAGATGTACAATTCTATAATACATCGTCTGTATATTGCATTGTGTGTACAATAGCTCAAATCAAGTGTCCTTCCATCATCATTTATGCCCCCTTAAAGCTTAAGTTTTTAATATACTATGTTAATAGAAGTTCAAATACTTTTCTTGCTCCCCAGTTGAACATCTCATGTACTCCACTTTGAAGGATGCAGCTCTAAACTGAGATCAGAGGGATTTTTTTGAAATTCAAAATGGCGATGCTCCCCAGCACTCCTCCTCACCCCTGCCCGGTACACGAACACTCCAGGGACTCCCTGTTGCTCTTGAAGTGAAGACCAAGATTTTTAATATGACCTTCGATCAAAGCTTTTCATGATTTGCCTTTTGTCTCCTTTTTCAACCTCATCTTACTGAAACTAGTCCTCATTCTTTGATACAAAGAAATGAAGAAGTGAACCTCCCTATCATATACTTTCATTGTAGTACTTATCATGGTTGTAATTTAACTTGTATGTTTTATTATTTATTTATTGTCTGTCTCTCATATCAAAAACTATATATGTTTTTGTTCTCATTTTTGTTCATCCCTAATATCTAGCATAGCACCTGGGGCAATTTTTTTTTTTTTTTAATAAAAGAAAGGTCCTAAAGGGAAAGAGGATAAAGTATTTTCTCAAAAGATTGATATTTATTCACATAGGGCATTTGCCAATGAACCCAGATAAAGGAAGAGCATGTGTATAAGAAACCCTGAAGGGTCATACAATAAAGGGAACAGAAATTAACATTTAATAAACATATAACATTAACATAAGAAAGTAACATTTATGTGCTTACAAGAAGAAAATAGGGGCTTCTAAAGTTGGAAAAGATAAAAATATTCAGAAATTTATTTTGGAGAAGAGCATAGACTCATTGCTTTGAGGCGATGGTATAAAATTACAGACAATAGTGACAAAGCAAAACCATTTAACTTTCACTTTTTTATCAGTATTTCTATTCGGGTATGCAGATTATGGAAATGGCCTACTTGCTTCCTACATGTTAGCCTATATATATGCATATTTTCACTCAAATGAATTATATACATAGGATCAGAAAAAGCTTGCATATGGTATTAATAAATCAATCATAAATATATATTTAATTTAATTTGTTTATTTAAAGAATTGTGATACTGCTTTTTACATTAAAAATTTTTTGAGCCTGTTTCAAACTTAGAGAAATATTGCCAGAGTAGACAAAAACTCTTGTATCCCCAACATCTGTGTGGGTGACTAGTTAAAAATCAGCATCAATGGAACACTACTGTCAGATCCAAAGAATTTATTCACATTATGCCAGTGGTCCTAACAATGTCTCTTTTCCGTTTTTAGTCTAGTATCCTGTCCAGGAGCCTGCATTGCCTTTAGTGGTCATGTTTCTTGAGATTCCTTTTATCTGGAACAGTTATAATCTTGCACTCTCAAGTCCCTGAGTTTTAAAGAATACATGCCTTTTATTCTAGTTTCATCCTAAGCCTGAGCATGTCAGATGTTTCTTCATGACCAGACAGAAGTCATGCATTCCTGGCAAGAATATCAAGAAATGACACTGTACTCTTAGTGCCTTGTATCAGGAACCATACAATGTTGATCTGTTTTACCATTTGATTTTATATTTGTGTTTACTTTAATCATCAATCAACATTCGGAGGCAGAGACTCTAAGATTTTACTCTAACAGCCTCATCAAGTTTTCCGCACTAGCTGTGGCACTCATGAATTACTCGCACCTGACTCAGCCACTACTGAGGGCTGCCAAGTGGTGATTTCTTGTTTGCCTCATTCCTTTTACATTCATTAGTAGACATTCTACTGTAGGAAAGAGCTTTCCCTTCTCCCTCTTGTTTGTTTGTTTATTTATTTAAGTGTGGATTTACAGATTCCAGGTTTTTAATCTGATAATCTCCTTATTTCTTGTGATGCAGAAACTGTCCCACATCTGGCCAGTGGGAGCTCTTTCCAGCTGGTTTCTCTGTCCTTTTGACATGTCCTCATTACTCACTGAATGTTATTTTCAGGGAAAACAAGATACTCCAGGCACATTTTATCCATTTTATATTCCAGTCCTAGAATTAGTAGCCATGTCTTGAAGGAGCCCCGGTTTCTTTTAGTGAAGGATGGTATTTAGAAATAAAAGTCTGGGTGCTCAGTGGACTCATTCCTACTGAGGTGTCATTGCATCTAGGCATTTTCAGTGGCGAGAGCGAGGAAATTTATATATATACACACACACACACACACATACACATGCATGTATACACACATGATTCCAACTATATTTCTGTGTGTGTGTGTGTGTGTGTGTATATGTTTTAAACTTGATTTTATGCTGAAACTTTAAATTTAATCTTATTCCTCAGGGTTCTTTCTAAACTTCTCTTTCTGTGTTTTAAATACCTTTTCAAATAGTAAGAAACGTGGTTTTCACTATCTTCAATATATTTTTTATATGCTCAACTGTTTACTTGTTTTTTTTACTATAAACAATTTCCCAACCACTGCGTAGCCTCTTCTGCACACCACTCCCTTACCACTGGTCTTGCTTGGACTCCGGATTCACTGTCACCTCTGTGGTGGGGAAGGATGGGAGGGCAGGAAAAAAAAGGTAGGAAAAGGAAGGAAAGATTGGATGGAAAAGGGAAGATCCCAAGAGGATATCTGATAGTTCACATGGAGCCCCTACAGCTGGAGTTTTTATAGCCCAGTTGAATGTAACACTACCTATCCTTCCCAGGTCTCAAACTAGCACAACTCATTGACTACTAACATCACTGATGAACGTTAAGAAGGAAAAAGTCGAAGCCACTTCCCACAGCAATTTTAAGTGAATTTCTGCTTTATTGGCCATGATATTTGGTGATCAGGATAATTACAAAGAATGGTATTAAGGCAGGTTGTAAGTGCTTAGAAAAAGGAGGCAGTGATTATTATAATGCAGCAGAGCTCCCAAACAGAATTACAGCCAACAAGTCTTTTTTCTTTTTTCCAAACAAAATTAATAGTTATGATATAGATATCAATAGCTATGCTGTAGATATATTGCTTTTGAATTTTATCAAACAAATGTCTCATGATATTTGGAAGACAAAAATAGACAAATGTAAGTTGAATGTTAGAAGAGTTAGTAGAACTGCTGGTGCTGATTAAACTATATGGAGCATTTGGTAAGTTCAGGGTACAATCGGCACAGAAGGCAAGGAAGGAAATACCTCTATATCCCATAGTCTGCCCCGTCTCAGGAAATAGAACGACTATTTACCCAGTTGCTCAGGTTACGAGCCTTGAGGTTTTATCCTTGATTCTTCTATTTATTTTAGTCTTTATGTCCCATTCATCAGTAGTTCTGTCAGCCCTGTCAAGAACTATGAAGAGTCTCATATTTTACCCTACTTACAGCTTGGCAAATTAGCCTGCCAGTTCCATGGATGCTGGCAGAAGACGTGAGGCTACTGGGTCAGAGATAAAGGACAGTGTATTAGAGCAAAAGCAAGAGCCAGAATACCAGCATTTGTACTGGTTGTTCGAGCCCCATAGTGTGATGCCAAGAAAGTCAGGTGACACCTGCACAAGCATTGGGTTGCATTACAGGAGATGAACTCTAAGATTTGGGAATCCGAATATTTTGTAATGGACAATATGCCCTACTGACCTTTGCTTTGGATAGTGTATTGATTTCCTAGGTTTGCTATAATAAAATACCATAAACTAGGTGGCTAAAAAATCAACAGAAATGTATTGTCTCACAGTTTAGGGGGCCAGAAATCCAAGAGTAAGTCGTTGGAAGGTTTGGTTTCCGGAGGCTCAGAGGGAGGACCTGTTCCATGCTTGTCTCCTAGCTTCTGGTGACTCGGGCAATCTTTGGCATTCCTTGGCTTGCAGGTGCATCGCTTCAGTCTCTGCCTGTCATCATGTGATCTTCCTTTTGTGCCTTCATGTGGTCATGTGACCTTCTTAGAAGGACACTTGTCAGTAGATTTATGACCCATCCTAATCTACCAGGATCTCATATTAATTCATTACATCTGCAAAGAGTCTATTTTATTTATTTGTTTATTTATTTTTTTATTCAAAGGCTTCTTTTATCGTATTTTTCCATTACCATTTATCCCCCTTATACTTTCCTGCCCCAGCCCCTGCGCTTCCCCTGCCCCCACAATCACCACACTATTGTCCATTTTCATGAGTCCTTTTTCCTTTTCGCTTGATTCCTCCACCCCTAAACCCCTCACCCAAAGCTGTAAGCTAGCTCTCTATGAGTCTGTCTTTATTTTGCTATTAGTTCTTTTTGTTCATTAGATTCCATCCACATATGCATGAAATCATATGGTATTTGTCTTTCTCTGTCTGGCTTATTTCACTCAGCATAATGTTCTCCAGATCATCCATGCTATTGCAAAAGGTAAAATTTTCTTCCTTTTTATGGCCAAGTAGTATTCTATTGTGTAAATGTCTCATAGTTGTTTTATCCACTCATCTACTGATGGACACTTGAGCTGTTTCCATATCTTGGTGATTGTAAATAATGCTGTGATGAACATAGGGGTGTTCACGTTCTTTTGAATTATGTTTCGGGTTTCTTCAGATAAATTCCCAGTAGTGGAATCTCTGAGTCATAAGGCAGTTCCATTTTTAATTTTTTGAGATATCTCCATACTGCTTTCCACAGTGGCTGCACCAATCTGCATTCCCACCAACAGTACAAAAGGGTTCCCCTTTCTCCACATCCTCTCTAGCACTTGTTGCATGTTGATTTATTGAAGACAGCCATTTTGACTGGTGTGAGGTGATATCTCATTGTAGTTTTAATGTGCATTTCTCTGATGATTAGTGATGTTGAGTGTCTTTTCATGTTTATTGGCCACCTGTGTGTCCTCTTTGGAGAATCGTCTATTCAGGTCCTTTGCCTACTTTTTAATTGATTTTTTTTTTTTTTGGTGTTCAATTTTATAAGTTCTTTATAAATTTTGGATAATAACCCATTACCTGATATATTGGTAAATGTGTTCTCGCATTCTGTGGGTTGCCTTTTTATTTTGTTGATGATTTCCTTTGCCATGCAAACACGTTTTAGTTTGATGTAGCCCCATTTGTTTGTTTTTTATTTTGTTTCCCTTGCCCGAGGAGTGTATTAGAAAAAATATTGCTATGAGCAATGTCTGAGATTTTGCTGCCCATGTTTTCTTCTAGGAGTTTTATGGTTTTGGGTCTAACATTTAAGTCTTTAATCTACTTTGAATTTATTCCTATGTGTGACATGAGAAGTGGTTTAGTTTCATTTTTTTGCGTGTATCTGCACAATTTTTCCAATACCATTTATTGAATAAACTATCTTTAGCCCATTGTATGTGCTTGCTTCCTCTGTCAAATATTAATTGACTCTAAAGGTATAGGTTTATTTCTGGGCTCTCTGTTCTGTTCCATTGATCTATGTGTTTATTTTTATGTCAATACCATGCTGTTTTGATTACTATGGCCTTGTAATATAGTTTGATATCAGGTAGCATGATTCCTTCAACTTTGTTCTTCATTCTCAAGATTGCTGTTGCTATTCAGGGCCTTTTGTGTGGTTCCATATAAATTTTTGAAATATTTTGGTCTAGTTCTCTGAAATACGTCATTGGTGTTTTGATAGGAATTGCCTTGAATGAACCTGTTTTAAAATAAGTAATAGGATCACATTTTGAGGTTCTTAGAGGTAAGAAGAGAAGAGTGAGGGAGACAGATGCCACATTTTTTACAATTTAATTTCAGAAGTGACATCCAGGGCTGGCTTCATGGGTGTGTCAGTTGTTCATTTGCCCTGTGTTTAAAAAGGCCCCATACCTGCTTTAATACTGTGCTGTTGCCATCTTGACATTCCTAATTATATTTGAACAAAGGACCCTGCAGTTTTGTTTTGCACCTAGCCTTATGTATTATGTAGCTGGTTCTGGTGACATTCTTTTACTCTTATAATCTATCGACTAGAAGCAAGTCACTAGGTTCAGCCTACATTCAAGGGAGGGTGTCACCCAGGTATAAATATCCAGGTGTGAATAAAGTACTCCAAGTGTTATTCCTTAAGTACAACTTCTTGAATACAGTTTTTCTCTATCTGTGACCTGTTAGACTAAAGAGACAAGTTTTCTGGTTTCATACACCCAATATACAATGGTGGGACAGGTGTAGAAAAACTGCCATAGACATTTCAGGTCAAAAGGGGAAAAATGGGGGGAGGGTGCTAAGGATTTCTCAATCCATAGCAATTCTGAGGCCCAGCCAGGCAAAGGCTAAGAAGTTACTTGCTTAAGTCTCAAGGTCTGAGGATAATTCACAGTGGCTTTGGACTCCATCCTCTGAGATCTCGGTTCTGCTCTCTGACTGGTCCTGCCTTTGTTCATGGTAGGTAGCATCTGTTTGCAACTCAGTAGTGTTTAGCTGGCTTTCTGAAAGTAGAAATTTGGGATCCAATGGCACCTTTTCATTTTTGTACTGTCTCTATTCATTTGGGTTAAAGCCAGGAGAATTTTCCTGACATAATTCTCTCAAAAATTTCTGGACACTCTGTGAAACTTATCAGGATCCATTAGACAATGCCACAATGACACATCTATTTTATTTTATTATTTTATTTTATTATTTTATTTTTTATTTTATTATTTTATTTATTTTATTTCATTTAGCTTTTTAAATTTTATTTTTATATTTTATTGATTATGCTATTACAGCTGTCCCATTTTTTTCTTCCCTTTATCCCCCTCCACCCTGTACCCCCAATCCCTCCAGCATTACCCCTCCCCCTTAGTTCATGTCTATGGGTCATACATATCAGTTCTTTGGCTTCCCCATTTCCTGTACTATTTTTAACCTCTCCCTGAATATTTTGTACCTACCAATTATGCTTCTTATTCCCTGTAACTTTTCCCTTATTTACCCGGCCCCTCCCCCTCCCCCTGTACCTCACTGATAACCTTCCATGTGATCTCCATTTCTGTGATTCTGTTCCTGTTCTAGTTGTTTACTTAGTTTGTTTTTGTTCTTGCTTTTTAGGTTCAGTTGTTGATAGCTGGGAGTTGTCATTGTACTGCTCATAGTTTTGTTCTTCTCCTTTTTCTTAGATAAGTCCCTTTAATCCTCACCCGAGGACATGTTTATTGATTTAGAGAGAGAGGAATTAGGGAGGAGGCAGAGAAAGAGAGGGAGAAGGGGGGAGAGAGAGAGAGAGATTGATGTGAGAGAGAAACATTGATCGGTTGCCTCCCTTATGTGCCCCAACTGGGGAGTGAACCTGTAACCTGTGTATGTGCCCAGACTGGGAATTGAACCCAAAACCTTTCGGTGTTTAGGACTACACTCCAACCAACTGAGCCACCAGGCCATGGCAGTGGCACAGCACTTTTAGATAAGCCCTTCCCTACTTTTCTTTGCCTACCATTTATCTGCCTTTTAAAGGTAGATCGACACATAAACTTTGCCATATGCTTTGAATTATCCACAATTGTAAACAACCAACAATTTCCTAATGAGGGGAGAGATGTGTTATCAAAACTGAAATTACTATATTAAGGACATTATTTAGAGTAATGTATAACTTACAAGTAAAGTATTTTATAAAATAAGTATACTTATAATTTTGTCCATGTTGGATTATGCTAATGTAATCATTTTCTTCTCTCTTGTATCTTCAACATGACCATTAAAAATATTTAATGATCTTTGTTTGGTACTTAAAATAATTCTGATTTAAAGTCTGCAAAATCTCCTGTCATTCTCTAAGTTTTCAATTCCTAATTGATATGTTTGGCTGAAAAACTTGAGTTAAACTGTCTATTTCCAAATTCAGTTTTTGATCTTGGAATCAGTAATCAATCTTTATCTTTCATGCCAGCATTTGAGAGTTGGGTTTTCAGGTTAGAAGCTTCATTCTTCTCCTGGAAGTAGAATCACACCTAAAAGGGAAGATGTCAATTCCACTGTATTTTTTTTAGAGTATGAGCTCTCCTTAGAAGCTGGCTGACGATGGCCAAGAGCTGGACTGAGAATGGCCCTGAGCTGCCCATATTGGTAGAACACTTTGTACCTTGACACCTACATGCACTGACAGCTCAGAAGGTATCTTCCCTGTCCCTGCCAACTGTGATGGCCATACTGATTTGGTTGTTGGACAAGGTAAGCTTGTTTGGGGGCATCAATTGATTGCTGAGGTCCAAGCCTCTCATGATGGGGAAGACCTCACTTAGAAGGGCTTCGTAAGAGAACTAAGTAGTGTGTTCAAACTGCTAGAGGAGGGTGGTATTAAATCTGCTGTGAAGCCACTGGCTCTTTTAGGAAGGATCTTCACATTGACAATTTAGGTGGCAGGTATCAGCCGAATTGTCCCCCTAAAATTCATGTTATCAAAGTCCTAACCCCCAGTACCTCCAAATGTGACTGTATTTGGGTACAAGATCTTTACATAGCTAATGACATTAAAATAAGGCCATTAATGTGGGCCCTAATCCAATATGACTGGTGTCCTTATAAGAAGAGGAAATTTGGACATGGGGATACACAAACGAAAAATGACATGAAGACACAGGGAGAAGACTGCCATGTGTAAGTCAAGGAGAGAGGCCTAGAAGAAACCAATCCTACTGACACCTTATTTGGAATATCTAGGTCCAGATTACGAGGAAATAAATGTGTTGTGTAAGCCAGTTTGTTATATTTTCTTATGGCAGCCCTAGCAAACTAACGCAGCTACGATCTGGGCTGTGAGTTCTCACTTTCCTCCATCTTCTGGAGACCCACTGGCTCACCTGAACCTTTTTAGGGAGAGAGCTGAAAGCGCTGTCTGTAGGTGATCTAATTGTGGAAACGGCTGAAGGTATCGGAAAAATGGGCCAGGACTGTGACTTCTCCAGACTGTGACAGAGCGGGTCAGGAACCCACCATGTTTCTGTCCAAACAGCAAACACATTCTTTTCTTTACTTCCTCATTTGCTTCTGCCTTCATTTTTTTTTCTTTTATAAAGTTCCAAAATCTGTTGGTTAGCATCTAATCCTAGTTAATTATTCAATACAGTTATCTGTACCATCCAGGAAAAGTACATATTAGAATGACTAAAAGTAAGTAGAAAGACTAGTGACAAATATTCTTTTCCCAACAGTGACCTATACACGACATGCCTCATCTCTAAGTCATGTGCATTGTATCCTGAAATGCCTTTCTCATAAAAGACATTCATTTCTCCCGCAACTGAACCATATTTAAATTAGATCCCCACACTTTTCTTCTTCTTCCCTCCTCCCTTCCCCCACAACTCCCCACAGCTCCTGGTCATAATGGGAACGTTGATCTCTCTGCTTTACATCTGGCAGCATTTTCAGATCTTCCATTTCCACATGGCACATCTTGATGCTCACTTTGGGTACCCCAGTACCCAGCATATTGTCAGCCAGAGATACTTGAAAGATAATTTCTTTGTTTTTCTGGTACTCATTCTATGTGGGAAGAGAGTGAGGAGGGATTTGCTGGTTAGACTTCTGTATCTTATAGGTTTACAGAAGATTTTAGCACCAAGCAGTTAACTGAGTCCCCTTTTCTTTATGAAAGCTTTTGGCTTTACCCAGGAGCTGGTGGGATGAAGGATGAAGAGATGGCAATGCACTGGTTTAGACAAGAAAGATGATATATCAACCACAAGTAAAACTCTAGAGTTATCTTTGCAGGAAGTGCTGAAATATAAAGACTTCTAGTTTGGTGATGTTTCCCTAGATTCCTGGTAGGAGTCTAAACTCTCTCAATATTAAAGTCGTGGTACCTTTTCTACTTTTCTACTTGGAAGTGGGGTAGGAGTATCAGTGGAGGTGCTGTGGCTGATGCATTGAAAAATAGTCTGCACAATGTAAGCAAGCAACAGACAAGCTTTAGAAGAGTCAAACTAGAGAAAAGTACCATTCTATGTCAAGACTCAGAACATCAGTAATTTTATATTAACAGAACTCTGTATCAATGTTACCTTGTTTATTGAAATCTTAAGCGCTTGACCATAAGAGACACATTAATTTGAAATTTAAAAGCGGAAACACATCTTACTCATTGTTTAGTCCATCTACTTTTTTGGCCTAACTTTTATTCAGCTGATTTGTATTCGGTGCGCTAAATTTTCCATAGGCAGATTTCTCCTGATGAGTTCTCTCAGAAAAATATTTCATGCTATATTTGCGGTTTGAGAAAGTAAGAATAACTTTGGAAACATATACACCTGAATACTGCAAATACAGCACCTCACACTCTAACTAGAGGTTAAAGAATAGAAATAAATATATCTTTCTCATCTACATAATCCTTCGTCAGAACAAAATTTTCGGCATCTCTCCCCAAATACTCTCCAAATCAGGGAACTTCCTTCCACCTGGAACAACCTAGCTCCCTTACCAGATCAAAAACTTCTATCTGGAAAACAAACCAAGAGACTCCTGCTCTTCCTGGGACACAGCACACCAGCTGCAGAGAGTGGAAACTCTGCCAATCCCACCGATTATGAAAATTTACTATAGCTCACTGACCGTAAAAAGATAGATTGTATATTTTTTCGATTGTCAAAGGATGAGTCCTTAAGAACGGGGACTAATAGAATGAATTGCATTCCATAAGCCATTCACAGTTTTATAGCTCAAAACTCTTTATTCCATATAAAGACATTTACCAAATAAGCATTTAGAATCTTTAATCGTGCATATAGTGTTAGTCTGTGAGTTTCTGTTACCTCTACATGCCAAAATATGTTATCAGCAGGGAAACTTAGCTATGTTTAGTTTATTTTGTGGTATGTGTACTAATTTTTGTTTTCTAAATTATTTTATGTTTTTTTAAAATATACTTTGCTGAATAAAAAAAAACACACAAGAAGAATAGAAATAAGTAGGCTCTGAGATGTTAGAAATTGCTTTTTATGTGCACATGCGTAGAAAATAAGGACAAGTTAGGTGCAAGGCCAAACTCCCTTAATAGAGAGAATTGGCTTTGAATTTATGCAGCTTCAGTTTATTCCAAAGTGGAAATCTTTTCAAGTGGAATTTTGTCATAGTACTCTTTAAAGCTGTATTGTCTAATATGGCAGCCATGAACCACATAGGCCATTGAGCACTTGAAACGTGGCTGGTCTGAATGGAGAGATGCTGTACATATAAGAGACACACTGGATTTCCAAGATAACATGAAAAATGAATATAAAATATCTCATTAGTAATTCTTTATGTTGGTTACATGTTGAATGGCAATGTTTGGCTATATAAGGTTAAATAAAATGTATCGTTTAAATTAATTTTACCTATTTATTTTAAAACTTTTAATGTGACTACCAGGAATTTCAAAATTGCACATGGTTTGCATTAGATTTCTATTGGGTAATACCACTGTGCAGGGGTCTCTTTTGATCCTGAGAAACATTTGGTTATCTGAGAGAAACGTGAGCGCAGCTATACCTTTGCTAGTACTCATGTATGGGTGAGCTCATCCTTTCTCAGATGTTCTCTTTCTTCTCTCTGGAATAGTGGCTGACAAACTTGGCTTGTCAAGTTAGAATATTAGATTGACTTCACTGAGCAGTAAGAGGTCCCCCGGTGACTGTAATGTGCAGTGAGGTCAAACGCTCCAAGTCTACAGCGATTTATAAAGCAAATGCAAACCAGCAGAGTAAGCACAAAGCTTAAAATGGGGATTCTGATAACGTTAACCTGTCACAGAAGAAATACCTTTGAGAATCAGAATGGAATGACAAGGCTCTAGAGTGGCAAACTGTGGTTGGCGATGAACTTTTTTTGGCTGAAACCCTTGCAACTGGGACTGTCGGCAACACACCTGTGGCATTGGTATCACCAGGAAAACACGTTTTAGATGCAGCATCCGAGGCCCTGGCCCAGACCTACTGAGGCAGAATATTCATTGTAAGAAAATTCTAGGGTGACTATAACATGCATTAAAGTTTTAGAAGTGTTTCTTGAAACTACATTTTGTAAGCCAAGTCCTTACCTCAGACCATATAACGAAAGGCCGGTTTGAAAAGTCTTTCCATCTTTCTGTGATGGCTTCCACTGTCAGGGATCAAGTCGGAAACTATTCCAAAGGCAAGATTTCACCCTATGCATTTTAAAAATAGGATTTGTGGTTTTTGATTTACAAAATAATTTATGTGTAATGTGGAAAATATTGAAAAAAAATTGCCTGTATCACATAGCACATTAAAAATGATGACATTTTGATAAATATTCTTCTAGACATTTTTCAGTTAATATATGTAAAATATACCACCATGTATTGGAAGATTTCACTATTTTATAAACATAAACTTCAAATCCTTTTCTTAGTTTCCTACTGTCCAAACAGCTAATGGGAAGAACCTTTTATGTGCATTTTTAAATATATCTGATTATTTCCTTACCAAAAAGAAATCATAAAAAACGAAATTATCAGGTCAGACAAGGATCATTCCTAAAGCTTTTAAAGCAAAGCGACAAACTGTCCTGAAAGATTGACCCAGTTCTAGTATAAAAGCTCTAGTATAAGTGCTCATAGCCTTCTTGATATTGTTTGTAACCATTTGTTAATCTTTGCCAACTTAAAAGTGTCTTTGTTTACTTTTTTTTATTTATATCAATGTGAAGTTGTTTTTTTCCCCAAATGTCTAGGGTAATTTTAATTTTTCTTGAGAATTGCCTATTATCCAGCCTGTCCATTTTTCTGTTGGATTTCGTTATTTTCTTACTCATTTTTCAAAGTTATTTTCAAGATTTTATTTGTAAGGGGGGACCCAAAACAAACTCAGAATTTATTTATAAAAAATTGTATATTTATTCTTAAATATTTAAACTTCAGCCACTTTCAAAGTACTTTCCATTTGATGCAATACACCTATGGAGATGTGTTTTCCACTGCTCAAAGCAGTTTTTGAACTCACTGATTTTGATGTCTTTTAGTGCTTCTGCTATTTGTTGTTCCACCTCTTCCACAATGGCAAAACGTTTCCCTTTGAGGACGTTTTTCATCCAGGGAAACAAAAAAAAGTCACTCGGGGTGAGATCCAGTGAATAGGGAGGGCGGGGCAAAGGGGTCGTGCTGTTTTTTGGTAAAAAACGGCCCAATACTCAGCATAGTGTGGGCAGGTGTGCTAGTAAATCACCCATCAAAAAATGGGCAAACGTTGAGAAGGTAAAAAAAAATTCACTGAGGCTGAATTCAGCCTCTCCCAACAATGCCAGCTGGTACACTGATACAGGTGGGTTCCTGGAACACTCGCCTAGCAGAGGGAGACTGTACTACAAGGCACTAGCCCTCCAGAAGGCAATTCTGTGTTTTTGGGTTCCACTCTCATATTTATTTTTAGAGAGAGGGAAAGGGAAGGTGAAAGAGAGGGAGAGACACACGGACTGGTTGCCTCTCATGTGCCCTGTCTAGGGAGTGAGCCTGACGCCCAGTCATGTGCCCAACCAGGAATCGGACCCGCAACTTTTCTCTTTGTAGGACGATACCCAACCAGCTGAGCCACACCAGTCAGGCCTTTCCAAAAGTTTCATGCACTAAAACTATACACTTTTATATATTTCCTTGCACTCCTGACAGCATTTCTTCCTCTAATCAGTCATGGTTAATATGAACTGCAAAGTAATAAGCTAATAGTTACATAACCTATACTGTCTAGTGTGATGGTCATTAGCCACATGTAATCATTTACATTTAAATAGAGGTATCAGGAGACTAAATGGTAATGGGAAAAAATACAATAAAGATTAAATTAAAAAAGAAATTAATGAAAATTAAAAATTCACTTTCTTAGTTGCTCTATCTAGATTTTAAGTATTCAATAGCTGGTGGCTACTGTATCCGAGAGCACAGATACAGAATATTTCCATTGTTGGAGAAAGTTCTATTGGCAGTTCCTGGCACATGTTTCTATATCAACAACTGGAGATAGTGCTTAAGGATCAAGTCACATGTTACCGAGTTTCTAACATTCCCAGATAGTCCTTTCTTATACTTTGATTTTCTCTATATTTTGGAGAAAAGAGCATAATTATACTAATATTTGTAAAAGCTGATGAAAGGGCTTGGGGTCAATAAGTAATTAGTTTTTTTAAAGTACTATACTTGTTTCAGGTAAAAAGAAACATTTTTAATGAAAGAGGCTTATTAATATTTGCTCAGATATGTGAAAAGATGGATGTAATGGTTTCTAACAATGGTTACATATTTTTATTGGCCCTGCCCTTAGTTTTATTAAGGGTATGCTTGTTCACAGGATTGTTTTCTTGTTTTTTATTGCATACGGTCCCACACCTGCCATCACCAGTCCCTTTTTCTTTCTTTTCTTTTTTTTCAGGCAAGTCTCCCAGCAGAGCGGTCCCCTTTAACCTTGCAGTAGGAAAACTGAAAAACGTGACTGAGACCATGGAAGGAGGGTGATGAAAGTAGCTATCTTTTTCCTTCCAGCTGATACATCATTCCTTCCAAACCTGTCCCCATATAGTATCTGGAATTGACAGAGAAAAGCATTTTATAAATAGCTTACTTCCTACTCTTGCCTTTTTGTGGACTTGCATTGCTATGAGTTATAATAAGAGTCATAAAGCAAGGGAATCTAAGATTCATATGTGTGTATAGATCCCACTGATTAAATTCTTAAGGCATTCTGTGGAGCCTAGAGTGAAAAGCTAGGTCATTTTATGGTCCTTACAGTCTCTTGTGAATTTCTAAGCCTTCCTGGAGTACTATCTTTACAACCTTATGGTATTTTCTTATAAACAGAATAGAACCTGTATTCAAGAATACAGGTAGATACCTCCCTTTGGACACAAATTCCCCTTCTGTCTTTTGGGCTAATCCTTTTCTGATTACTCATAGTAATCAAGAGAAATACTACTGCTTTCTCTGGAAAAGTTTTTCTTAATGTTTTTGAATAGTTCGCAGTCTGTGATATTTTCATGTAGCTATTTTAAGACAGAGATATTTTGATAGGGCACTCAAAATAAACCATTAAAGTTCCAGCTTGCTTTTTTTTTTTGGTAAAGTAATGCAACTGACATATATTCCATTACCAAGTGATGTGTACAACTCCCTCTTCCAACTTCCTCACTTAATCTACTGCAGGCTGAGGGGCAGACAAGGTTCAGAGAGAGGGTATCTCAGTTAGAGGCTGAAAGATGTGTAAGTCTTGGGAATAAGACATTGGTGGCACACATTACTTGGTAATGAAATTTTGAAATAACCATTTTGAGGCAGCCAGATCAAAATGGCATAGTCAATGTGTTTTCTTTCACAACTGATGGTTGGCAGTTTTACAGCTAATGGTGGGCAGATTAAATGAAACCCCTCCCCAGTTACCACCCTCAAACCAAAATACAGAATTTGCTTGCAAGAAAGGGGTGGCTCAGACATTACCTAATAGTCTTGGCTAGAACAACTTCCCAAAATAGGACAAAAGAATCCATCTGGACTCTGATGTTAAGGCTATTTTTTTTTTTTTTTAAGTAGCTATGCTTTTATTAGGAAGACATCCATGATGAAACCCAGATGAAATGGCATGTGTTTCCCTCTGTACCTTAGAATGAGTCTGAACAGGTGTTAACCTGGCCGGTCGCCTATGCACTTGGACATGCAGATGCTTTTGGTTTACTTTTCTTTACACGACTCAACTGCCTCTCCCAGGGACCTAGAGCTGCCCCTTAATGTTGCTGCAAGACAGGGAATCCAAGAGGCTCAGGAACTTCTGGAGAATGTTATTTGGACGAAGAGCAAGCCCTTGCCAACTAAAAGAATGGAGAGTTTTTATAAGCCAGAAAGTGTGTCCTGAGTGCTCTCCCTAAAACAGGACATTTGACTCTCAACAGCCCACCATGTCCTTGCCATGCTTTGTGGAACTTTTAATGGAAGCTGCTTTTAATTATAGTCTTATATGCTGCTGTATCATCAGTTTGCTGTTCAAAATCCTTTGAGTGATGTGTTGCGTAGATGTTTGTCTGGGATCCGAGTTTGACCTCTTCTGGATAGAGGCATATTTAATTTGAATTTCCTTACTCTTCATCTCAGCTAAGTTTCAAGTCAGTGAGCATTCTATGAAGTGGTGGGAGGAAAAGGAGGAAGAAACCTGTCACACCAGAGATTCAGTTTCTTTGATGTGTTACTTGGCAGCCACAGATCCACTGAGGAGCTGAAGTCATCATTAGCCTAATCTATGACATGTGGTGTTCTGCTTAAAATAAACTTGTTTTCATGTCTCTACATTTCCATTTTCTGCTCTATTAAGTTTCTGTGGTATTTTATTGTATTCATTTTTTGTATTACAAAGTCCTTTATGCAGAAAAATTAAAAGGCTGTGATTGTTGTCAACAAAAGTGAAGTGGATAAAATATAAGAGCTCACACTTATTGAGTACTTGCCATGTTTAAGGTATTTTCCTAACTGCTTCAGAAGTACTTTAGCATTCTTTAGTTATAAAAGCCTCAGGAGGTTAGTAGTATTATTCTCATTTTACACATGTGAAAACAGAAATGTCGAGAAGTTCAGTGATATGCACAGGGTCATGGAGTGAGTGATAGACTGAGGTTTTAGACTGAGGTTTTGAACATTTTAACTAGTTCTACTAACTTTTCTCCCATGAACCATTAATGTCTCCTAGCTAACAGCACATTCAAAGAACAGATACCTGGGTGTATTACTAGTACATAGTGAGGGCTTACCTTTTCTAACTGTATTATTTTTTTGAGCACAAGACATATACTCCTATTATTCCAAAGAGGTGTTTTTAACCTTAAATAAAGTTAGTTAGGTGTATTGCATTCATATTGTAGCAAAGTTCTATCCTGTGAATATAGTTCAGAAACATAATGTGAGGGTGACAAAAGTGCCAAACTAGAATTCAATACAATGATTAAGCTCTGTTTAAAATACTTTCACTTTTAAGTCAGGGTGTCAAGTTTAAACTTATACGCATATGCAAGGTGACCGAATCATAGGCAATTTCCTCTTTGTCCAAACCTAAACACATGAACTTTTAAGGATGTACATGAAGTGGTCAAAATTTTTTTTCCTGCTTTCATATTTTAGGAAGCAATTTAAAACTCTTCAGTGTAGAAACTCCAAAATCTGTAAACTAAATTTTTCACTTGAAAATTTAAGTATTTTTGTTATTCCTAGAACCACTTCATGTTTTCTTACATTTTCCAAGAAGACATCATTTTTATTTCACTCTATGTCATTTGAGATAGAATACTGGAAATTTTATTCTGAGCCACACATACTCATTTGCATAACACTTAAGTTGGCATTTTTTACCTTTATGATGCCCGTTTTAACGTATTGCATATAAAGTAGTATTTCAAAGCCTTGTTTATACTGATGATCAAAATCTGCCATTGTGAGATGTACCATAAGAATAACCACTAAAATGTGTTAAATTTTTTTATCTTAAAAAATTCCTTCAGATGACTTCTATGAACATCTTTAAATAACATTGATTTAGGTTGTTGTAGAGTGCTAATATGTCTTCTAATATTTGTTGCTCAACTAAAGTAATCAACACGCTTGCAAAAGCATAACTACAATTAGAAAGACTATATAAGGCTCACTATAAAACCCCTTAGGTTTTGATTTTCATACTACTCAAGTGTTAATAGGACATGATGACCTGCCAGTCCATTCTGGACGAAACCTAACCTTGCTTCATGCAAAATCGTAGAGTGGGATGGGTCAGGATTCCCTGAATCCAAAGATCTGCTTCTGTACCTTTCCATTCTGTAGTTGGGGAAAGATTCTGGAGAAAAAAAGAAAGAAATTGGAGGGATGAGGGGCGGGGGGGAGAGAGTGGCGGCGGGGAGAGGGAGAGAGAGAGGGAGAGAGACAACTTGTCCATATCCGTTGGCTTGGAGACCCCCAGGCTCTGCTGCCCCCACCTCCTTCTTCCCCCGCGCGCCTTCCAGGACACGGCGGTCGAACCTTGCTGTTCCGTTCTATATGCTTCAGGTTTCCTGTTTAGCTGCTTTCATGGCATGATCCTTTTTTCTTTCAAGGTGGGTCTGCATTGATGTCAATATGAAAAATGTTTTATTTTAAAATATGGCATAACATTTACAATATACAAATTTTAAATCAAGAACTCAGTGAATTTTTAATATATATATCACCTTGGAGACCACTGCTCAGAGGAAGACGTAAATTTCCAACATTCCTTCACAGTCAATACCCCCAGGTAACTACTCTCCTGATATCTATCACTACAGATTAGTTTTACCTGCTTGTAAATGCTGTCACATTTGTAAATTTGGTTGTAAATACTATACGCCACAGTCAGTTGTGTCTGGGCTCCTTCACTCATGCTATTTGTGAGATTTATCCTTGTTGCCTGCAGTCGAAGTTAGTTCTCATTTTTTTATACTGTTCCATTGTATGATTATATCACAATGTATCCTTTCTGCTTTGATGGAAGTTCAGGTTGTTACCAGTTTTTCGATATTATGAAAAAAAGTACCTATAAACATTCTTGTACATGTCTTTTGTCGGATACAAACACTCATTTTTTTTTTTTTTTTGGATATATACCCAGGAACGGAACTGCTAGGTGGTAGAAGTATACTTACATTTAGCTTTAGTTATTTCTGCCAAATATTTTTGCAAAGTGGTTGTGCCATTTACATTTTGCCATCAATTTTTGAGAGTTCCAGTTTCTTCACATTCTTGTCAACACTTGGTTTTGTCAGTCTTTAAATTTAAGCTCTTCTAGTCTGTGAAGTGGTATCTTATTCTAGTTTAATTTGCATTTCACTGATGAATAATAATGGGGAGCACATCTGTTTGGAATTGTTTGGGATGGGGTTTGGGTACGTGATGAAGCATTTACTGCATTTAAGGTCCCCAAATGGATCCTGTTTATGATTCTCTGGAGGTGAACTTTACGGTGTGGTCAATGCTCAGAGGGAATATACTAAACTAGATGCAACTGGTAGAAAGTTCTTCTGAACTCTAAAGCTCCTATGTTAAAGAAACTAGATAAAAGCCTTCCCAATATTGACCACAACCCTAAAAATTTATACGAAGTTAGCAGTAATGAGTTATGAGGCTGAAAGCAACTTTCCTAAATTATCAATAAAATATTGAATAACACTGCTTAAAGATACACTAAAGACCCACTACTCTCTATAGAAATTAAAAGGTGATTTTTATATAAAATGTGCTCAAAGAGAATTAAGCTCCCCAAATGGGGAAAAAAACTATTAGAAGCGCGTCAGGAAGTTAATAAAAGTGTTATTTTTCTGGTATTTGTAGTGTTTGTTAGTTTTTAATTTTCACTTGTTGTGATTTCTTTTCTTCCTCTCTGATACATTTGTACTCATTTTTGATTTCTCAAGTTTGTGTTCTTCTTCTAAAGGGAACCGTCAAATCATATCAGCTTCTATCTCTACACTATGTGAATCCACTCTGCTTGCGACTGCCTCTCCTGCAGCTGATGACTCAGAAGGATCTTGTTAGACACCCCTCACTCAGTTTGTGGCTTCCCTTGGCTCTGAGTTCTGAAGCATCATGAAACTGAGAAAGCAGAACTAAATGAAATATGTAGGGACAGGATTTTTAAAAACTTCATTTTTTCTCTCCCATTGCTTTTTTTCTCTCACAGGTCCTTTTGGTGAGGCAAGTACTGGCTTTGCATTATTGAAGGAGAATGTGGAAGTTCTTAGTCCCCCTCCTTCCCAGGGTAATCACACGGAAGACTTTGAATCGATAGATTCTTGATCAATGCGTAATGAGAGAGCAAATTAAACATCAGATAAAGCGACCATGCCCTAGAATGGAATTACAGGAGGGTACAACAATATAATCATAGTTACTTTACAGGTAAAGAAACAGGCATGAGTTCCAGCTGATTTATCAAGGACGTGGTGATTAGGATTAAACCCAACTATCTGTTGGATTAACTAAACTCTGTAACTTGCTATTTCGCTAAACAATTTGCTTCAAAAACAGGAATAAGAAAGATTTACCTTGAATGGGCTTAGGTATTGATGTTTCCTTGGCAACAGATTCTAAATTAAAAGCAAAATAGTGATTGGACATCTGTAGTTTTGTTAAAAAATTGTGGGCTCCGAAGCAGCAATCTCAAACTCTCCTTCCTATTCCTCGTTAATTGAAAAGAGAAGTTCTTTATCTTGGACACTGCTGCCATGTAGCACTTATTTCAGAAAAATCTGTTTTCTAGGCATGAAAACTGGAGGCCCATTCCTTCTGAACACCACTCTGCTTTGGCCTTTTTTACTTTCTTCCAGTAAATCAGTCGATGTGCATAATTAGCATTAATACCCACCCCATTGAAATCTAGTAATCAGAACCTGTCTCTAGTTACAGTTTATGTGATTAGTTACAATTGCATTGCAATTAAATACAGATAGTATGAGCCTAATAAGTTTCATAATAAGCATGATCCATAATAAGAAGGTGTATTATTAACCCCCCCCTTTTTTTTCTCTAGATACTTTAAATTCCTTGGTTAGGCCAAACTATTCTAGAGCTACATGTCTTGTATAGTTTTGTTGTTACAAAGAGATACTTTTACTGAAATTTTTTGTTTTCTGCCATTCACTTCCTTTGAGGGAGGCTAATAGGATAGATCCTCTAAAAACCATAGGGATATTGTCTACTGCAGCTGGGCTAATCACAGCGTGCCCCAAGTCAGCTGCGTGTTTCCTGGGAGCATGTTAGAAATGCAGATGTCAAGCCCCTCCCCAAATCTACTGAATCAGGACCTGCTTTTTAAGATGCCCAGATGGTTTGTAAGTACATTGAAGTTTAAGGTACACTTTTCTACATTGCTTGGTCTATTTTCTTGAGGACTTACAAGGAAAAGTAACTGTGATGTAACCTAGTGGCGAAGTTACTGGGCATGAGGTAGGCAGACTTTGCCTGATTTGGAGGTTACCAGCCCCACTGACTGGCTACGTGCTTTGGGAAATGCACTTAACTTCCACAATGCCCCATTTTCTTCTCTGTAAAATGGAGACTCTAATAGTACCTCTCTCAGGGGGTTATTGTGACCATCAAATGCATGTAAATTAATTATGCTCCACAGTTGCATGTGATAACCAATAAATGTTAGCTGTTGTTGTTATTCCTACTATCAGAAATTCATTTTCTTAATTAAATTGTTTGTTTTGTTTTATAGACTCATATAACTGATGTTTTTGGGGGGAGGGAGAGATAATGTTGACTGCAAAGAACTATGGAGCCAAACTTACAGCCCTTTACAGCAGGTACTATTTTACTTTTTTGACTGACATCACACTGGCTTCATGTTATTTTTTTATATTTGTTTTTCTTTATTCCAGTTTCCTTGTATTTTTACATTTCCTTCTGTTCAGCATGAAATTGTATTCTTACATTTCATTCTGTTCAGCATGAAATTGTTTGTAAGCCACTTCAAAATCATTTTATATTTAAGTATGACATAGAAATATATTGGCCATCATAATTACAAAGTTATTGCTTTATAACCTTCACTTCAGATTATGTTGACAACCTTGTGTTATTTTTCCTCTATTAACTCCTTGCTGTAGTCATATTGGTCAGCCTCGTGAGCCTTTAAGGCAGGGGCATTTGAAAAGAAATGTGTTTCCCCATGTTACCTTCTTGTTCACTGTCTCTCCAGCATGGCACCTTACGTACAACACGTGCACAGTACATTCATTGAGTGGATAATTACTTACAAATTTACATCTTACATCACTCACAGATTTATATCTTTTCATGTTTGCTATTAAATTTAGACCTGGAGTGGGTTTTCTTCATCTTTCAACTTGTCCAATACATGGATCAAGCTCAGATCCAGTGCTACCCTCACCCACCATTAAGACATCCTTGACACTTCAGCCCAGAAGGGGGCTATCTTCCAAAAACTATGTAATTTACTGCTGATCTTACTCAGCTTGCCCTTGACATTCCTCCTTATGTTGGTAGTTCTTCTTGATAGAGAGCACAAGCTTTTGGAATTAGAAGTTATGTGTTCAGTCTAACCTGGGCCACTTACTGGCTCTGTGATTTTAAGAACATTGTTTAGCTTCTCTAGGGCTGTCATAAGTAAAATGGGAAAACAGGACATTATATTGCTCTAATACATAATGTATATGAAAGATTAGCATAGTAGCTGGAGCTATGGTTAAAACCGTTGGGTTTTTTTGGTTTGTTTGTTTCCAAATTATATTCAGTCATTTTTCTCTTGCAGAATTGGCACAAAGTTACTGTTGGGCTATGGATGAAGTCCTATTCCTGTCATTCCTGAGGGCTCCCAAGGCTGACAAAAGCTGCTGGGTTTTGTGTATTGATGACCAGTGGTGGATGAAGCTGTGATGAAATATTGTCTAAATTTCATGGTGCATCAGTGGCGGTATAGGAAGAAGGTAGAAAATACTTACTGTTATCTAGGGAACACTGCGCAACACAGTTTCAGACTCTCCTTGGATTCCTTTTTGCTATTTTTCTTTATGTTTCCTTTCCTGATTCTAGAGTATTCTTTGTTCTTTAAAATTTATCTTCCTAAGGCTATAGATACCATAAGTAATTTACTTCCAAAGCATTTTTTTTTTGAGGTCTTTAATCTCTAGCCCCTTTGAGTTATGTGCAGGGGCATATTTTTAAGGATCTAAAATGCAAAATGTATGAGAGGCAAACAAACAAACCTTTGAGTCTCAGGTTCTGAAAAGTGATTAATCAAACCCATTCTGTCATGAAGGACTATACAAAGTTATCATGTAAGATGCTTTTTTTTTTTAACCCACAGAATCCTTGAGGATATGGGTACATTCTACTAGAAAGTTGACTTGTATATTTTCAGAAATTTTTGTTATGAATACATATTTAATAAAATAAGAGTTTTGGTGGGGGGGGGGCAACAAGGAGGCTGGAGCATCAGTGCAGTTTGTTCTTTCTCTATTTCATATGAGTCTCTCTACCTATTCCAGTTCTTTATACGGTAGCTGAGCAGACTATGATCAAATCTGATCATCTCATTTTCTGACTAACGTCCCACTGGCTCCTGTTGCCTACAATATTAAATCCAGTATGAAATGCTTTGCCTGTTCTGGTTCTGTATAAACTCCCCTGCCTTGCTTCGGTCCCCGCAGTGAGAGCGAGGGAGCTTCTGCTGCAACGACCTTTTTACCGTTGCTGCCTACAGGTGGCGCCCTTTCGTGGACGCTCACCTTTGCTCATTCATGCAGCGCCAGCCTAAATGTCCTTTCCACTCTGAGGCCTCCTCAGACTCCCCCAAGTAATTATTCCTCGTGGATCCCATAACAATTTTTAGATAACATTTACATAACACTTATTATGTTGGCTAATAATTAGCTTTTGAGTGATTTGAAGGTGGGGATTTTGCCCCTTTCTGTTTTGTGTCACCAGCAACATCTAGCACAATGTCTATTACGCAGAAGGTACCCAGTACTAGTTAGCCAAATGGACACATTCATCTACATTTATATTTTTATTGAAGACCATACACGTTGCTTTTCTCGGGTTCAGTTTAATTTTGTTGATCTTAAATACATGTAATAATTATGAAGGGGAACAGAATTCGCCACCCCGAAATACATCTCTTTGAGATATTGATTATTTTAAACTGGTTATTTTTAAGAAACAAAACCTGTGTCCTACTGCAGGAAGAAAGCCATCATCACAGTTAATCTTCGTTTCATATGAAATGGAGTTTGATAGGGAGGGACCTAGCAAGCCCCTTTGTTCAGAGTCCTCGCGGGTGTCCCTTTATTAAGGATGGCCCAGCAAACATTTGTTTACCAAAATTTGCTTTCCCATCTCCATGTGAGTTGCCTTCCTCTCCTTTGAAGTCACAAACCACTACACTCCTTTTCTCCTTAACTGCCCGAAATGTCCTGGTTCCCCCATATTCTTATGGAACCTCCCATATGTACATACATAATTAAATTTGGTTATTTTCTTCTGTTTATCTCTCTCATGTCAGTTTGATTATTAGAGCAGCCAGAAGAACTGAGAGAAGAAAGGGGAAATTTCCCCACCACACACACGTATTAATGCAAATGATCCTCTCAACATTTTAACGGATACTTGTATCTTCCAGTTAATTTTTAAAATAGGCACAAATTCAGACTGATTTTTATAATTATGAATATTGGAAAACATACTTAAAATGCGTTTTCCTTGTGCAGACCTGTTGGGTGAAGGGATGCATGTGGGTTCCAAGATGACTCGGGGGGCCTGTGGTGTCCTCTGTGGTAACCAGCATGTCAGCGCAGCTGCAGTTCAGATTCCCTGTTGGTCACTTAACTGATCTTTTTGGTTAGGAAGGGACCAAGACTACCCACAGAGCTCTGTAACCATGGTGACAAGATGCCCTATTTTACCTTTTCAACAGAAGAGATGAGATGCTCTAGTATTTCTGTGCTTGTGGTTCCCAGTGGAATTTTTGGGAGCCATCCAAGCATTCAAGCCATAGAATCAGGCCTTGAACACATAATTACTTTTTCCTTTATACTGTTACCTTTTAAATTAGGGGTGGTGACTGACAGCACAGAGAGTCTATGGCCAGCCACATGTGAAGTCTAGGGCAAACCTGGGAGGCTTGATATTGTTAAAATACACCAACTGGGGAAAAGCTCCTTTAAGCCAAGGGCAAGGGCTTTAGTTTTTGAATAAAATTAGTGTTTTTACCAAAAATAAGGACTGCATGCTTTCTTACATGTGATGAAATAAAATTATTATGGAAGGTGAATGTGATTCTTGTTAGAAAATCAAAGTGTTAATTTAGACTATGTTTTCCAACCAAGATTAGTTTTAGACCTAGTTAGAATGGGCAGTAGTGTACATTTGAGATTTGGGAGACACTGAGAATGTCCAATAGACTCCTTTCTTTAGTCTAAAGATCCTACCAACATTTTTTTTCTTTAAAGCTTTATAAGCTGTTACAATGTATCTCTGGGAAAGACATCACAAAGAGACTAAAATTTAGTGGACTGTGAAATGAAACTGGTTTTTATCCATGTTTCTTTGGCCTGAAGAGTGTTTTATATATATTTTTTAACCAACATTTAATCATGAAACAACTTCACATAAAAACCTACATTGCTGTCTGTATAAACAATAGAGGATGTGGCAAAACTACATTCTCACAAGACCGGAGCCAAGTAGCTGCTGTCCTGTTTATAAGGGTCAGTTTCCCCCGAATTTTTCACAGTCTTCACCCCTTTCTCCATGTGTTCAGATACACCTCTTTAGGAATTACTTACTCATTTACTTACACTCCTGGCTTCTATCTGTAAAACTAAACAAAACAAACAAACAAACAAAAAAACAAGTAGTAACCTTAACAATTCAAGGAATGATGTTTAAAGCATTTGCTTTGTATTTGGCCTAGTTTTGCCTTCATCTCTAAGGTAATCTGCAAGGGCATTAAGACTTTCCATGTTTCTTCTCTCCTATTGTTCCTATCTGCTATGAACTGAATGTTGTTTCCCCTCAAAACTCATGTGTTGAAACGAACCACCGAAGGGCTTCATAATAGGCGTCCCAAGATGTGCCACTTTGGCATGTGAATTATTTTGAGCTGAAGGCAATTGAGACTCTGTGGGCTCAAGAGGAACTTTTACCTCTCCCTTAAAGAATTTAAACTAGGGGCCTTGACCATAAGAAGAGTTATCACCAGAAATAACTTTTTATCAACTATCTGTAGGACAGGACAAATTTCTAATTACTAAACATCTGTTCTTCTCACTGTCTTGTGAAAGACCTTCCTCCCCTCTGAAGCCCCAAGACATCTTACCTCATTCTTAGCTCAGACTATTGTATATGCCTCATTTTCCTTTCTGTCTCTGAGCATCTCGTGTATGTGGGTCTCTGACTCTCTCATGTATGCGGGGTTCATATTCATATGTATGCAATTATATCTGTTTATTTTCTTTTGTTAATCTGTCTCACGTCAAGTTGATTATTAGATCAGCTGAAAGAACCTAGAAGGGTAGAGGAAAGTTTTTTTTCCCCCCAACACTTCCAAAGTGATGGTATTTGGTGATGGGGCTTTTTGAAGTTAATTAGGTTTCGATGATTTTGTAAGGGTGGGGCTCTAGTGATGGGATCACAGTCAAACCTCAGTTCTTGAACATCTCCCATCTCAACAATTCAGTTCTCGACCAAGTTCACAGAAAAAATGTCTTGGTTGTCAAACAAAACTTCGATTATTGACCTAACAATCCTTTCATGCTGATACTTGTATGATCAGTTATGTGTCTCTCAGGCAACAAACGAAGGAGAGAATGCATGAGAATGAATATAATTTGGTTTTTGGAAAAAAAAAAATCGCTTCTTGGACAGTCTTCCAGAATGAATTAAGTTTGAGAACCAAGCTTCCACTGTAGTGTCTTCCGGAGAAGAGAGCAAAGAGCTAGCTTACTGTCTCTGCCATGTGAGCATACAGCAAGAGGGTTGCCATCACTGTAAATCATGAAGAAGGTCCTCATCAAGCACCTGACCATGCTGATACCTTAACCTTGGACTTCCAGCTTTCAGAACTACGAGAAATTATGTTTATTGTTCGAGCCATCCTATATATGATTTTCTGTTATAGCAACCCTAACACATGGTCTCCATTCTCCCCTTGGAATATTATTGGAAAACAAACCAACCAAAGAAAACAAACAAATAATAGAATATGTGTTTCTAATACATTTTCCATTAAATATTATATTTACTCAAAACTTTCACTATTTAGATTTCTAGCACAAATGCACACATACACACACATACAAATCGGCCAAGAAATACCACTTGTACTTGAGGTTGACTTGAATTGAATGTTTGAGTTTTCCCAAGTTGTTGAGTGTTTCTTCAATTGGAAACACATTACAGTTGTACTCGAACAATGCAGCAAAATCTAATTGAAGCATTGAATTTATTCTATAAATTTAACTGGTGTGAGAAAAAGTTGAATAATCTATTCTCAAAAAAATTCTCATTTTTTATAGCAGAGGCACTGTAACAGTGGAAAATTGTGACCCAGTCCATTATTATTTTGACATTGTTCCTATAAGTGCTAACTCTGACTAATATGTAGCTTGCAAATGGACAACATGTTTGTATAAAGAATCCTAGGAGTTAACTTCAAAAGATATAGACCCCAATCTTCAAGCACCCCAGCCCTGGGAGATTTGCTGACCTTCAGCCATGGAGCCAGGATGATGTGAAGCTGGGATGATGTGACACCAGGATGACTAAACCAGGATGATGCACACCGGACCGTCGCTGGCCTTATCGGAATGGACCGTGTTCGTCCGCATGGAGAGAGCTTTGTAACCCCTCCCTTGGTCTCCTTGTTCTGGTCCCCTCTCCCTCCTTATAAAAAACCTCTGCCTCCACTGGGAGGTGGAGAAAAGCTTTGTGACATGAGTCCCCCTCTTCCAGATGGCCAGCGTCTGAATAAACCACTTTCTTTTACATCAGCACCTGTCTCTTGAGTACTGGCTTTTGCAGTGGCAGGCAGCCGGGCCTGCTTTTGGTTACAGCATTATTTAGTTAAACTTTTACCTGAAAGCTGAAGCATTGGGCAGAGTCTGGAGATGCTTCAAGACTGGGAAGGAAAATGCGGGAAATGGCGCTCTTTCTTCTTTGGACGTTGTGAGAGTCTTAGGAGTTTATCAAAGTCCTCTAGTTTCCTCTTTATTTAAATGACTCCCGTGTTCAAATGTTTCTGAAATATGTCATTTATTTTATAATTTGTAATAAAGTTTAAAATGCAGCTATTTGTGGAGAAGTTTACATGCAGACATCATTGGAAGCATTTGCACCATTGGCTGGTTGAGACTTTCTAACAACTATGCTTCTATTTGAGGCCCTTTCTGCCCAATCCCCCCTTTTCTCTCTATTTCACAGGTGTTAGACTTGTGGTCTAAAGGCTATTTCTGCCTTTTCTTGTTTCTCTTCCTTCATAGGTATTTCCTCCAATAAACCTCTGGTACCTCGGGTCCTGTTAGGGAATGTACTTCTCAGAGGATCCAAATTAACAAACTGTGACCAACTATTATTGGTGGAGTCAAGAGGAATTACAAAGCCAAACCAAATGAGGACCTAAGGAGGACTTTGTGGTGCCTGAAAAAACACAAAATGATTAAAAAAAAAAAAGGATAAACTATCCTAACATCAGCATGGATATTATGTCCTTGTGAGGATCCAGATAAAATTTAGAACAAGATGCTGGCTACTGCTCTTTGAGATGGTAATGGAGATTAAATCTAGTAGAGGCCAGGCATTAACTCATTAAATAATAGCAATATATAATGCAATAAACAGGCAAGGATTCAATGAAGAATTGCCAACAAATGCTTTGAGTTCTTAAGAGGAGGGAGAGACCACAAGGAACTTTAGAAGTTTTGGAGTATGTTTTCAGGATAGACCTTCTTAAAAGTTGGATGTCACAACTGAACAAGGGCTGGTTACTTTTTGTATGGGGGAAGTGAATAATGGAGAAGGACAAAATGGGGGGGGTTATATTAATATTGGCAGGTAGCCACCAACCAGTGATCTAGAGCTAAGTTTCTCAGATAGGGTCTCAGACTTCTGAGGAATCATAAGTTGTATGTAATAAACTGAAAAACATTATGTTTTCATTTTAAAGTTAATATAAAAATTTCATATTTGCATACTGGGTATCCCCTAAATCATCTCCTAACTGAGGGATATCTCTCATTTCTTTGTCACTTTTTAAATTTTTGTTTAAAATTGTTGGCCCCAAATAGTTTTACTTTAATCCTCACAGAATGGTGAGAAAACACAGAAGGCTTACTATGTAAATGAAGCATCCTGATCAAGTGAAAGCCAAGTAGGCATCATTTGTGCCGCTGCAGAAATAACTAGTTTACTGAACAGTTGCTTGAGTAGAGAATAGTGGAGCAAATTTGAGTCAGCACCTTGCACAGGATCATGAATATATTACAAACTCAAAGCCATTATATACTAATAGGTATGATGAAGAATCTTAGATTTAGCAAAACAATTTTAACTTGCACATTAAATTAATGTGGTAAATTTGAATTTTGTTGCTTTTTAAAATAATTTGTAAGTTTGATTTGGCTTTATTATTATAGAAAGTGGATACACTTCAGGAGTCTATACTAAGTTTTATACACAATGTGATTCACTTGTGAGCATTCCCAGCCTTTCTCCTGTCCCCACCCACAAAAGAGAAACATGTTTGCTCACTTAGTTTAACCCAGTTTCTATCCTCCCTTCAATTCGAGAGGAGGGCCTGCTTCTGAGCAGACCACTGGAAGAGACAACACAATGGTGGTGAAGCTCAACTGACTCGGTTGACACCAGCAAACTCCTAGGTGTGACAGAGCCCAAGTTTGATATCGGTGTCACCCAAACCCTTGAGCTGGGTGCCTTTGTATAGCTACAAACTCTTTAACCATGCAAGGGAGTCTTCAACAGACCCTTGAGGTGAAAAAGGTAGGGGAAAGATTGTTAGTAAGAAAAGCAAAGTCTATCTAAATTAAGAGAAGAGTGTCAAAAAACAAAATTCAGCCAAGTAAATTTGAAGACCTTCCTGGCATTTTTAAGTTATTCATGAAATCAGGCAGTATCCCATCTAGATTAGAAGAGCACGCCCACGGGTTGTACAAAATAGAAGGTTTGTATAGGAGGAGGGGTAGGGCAAGGGAGCCATTAAAGGGAAAAAGAAAGATTATTTTTAGATCAGGACATCTTCTTTTTGGAGGAACAGAACTAGAAGAGTTTTTATCATGCGGATTGAATCTTCTTAGGGAGGGATACGGAGGAGGACCACTGGACAGTTTACCTCTTCGGTATTGGCCAGAAAATTCCAGACTGATTGGTTTAAAATTCTGGGACAGGCTGAAACTACCTTAGATTAGTTATTAACTGTTGGTTTGGTGCTATTGTTTAGCAAAAGTGACTCCACTTTAAAATGGTGTTTCTTTTCTTTCTCTTTTTAAGAAGAGAAAGAAAATAAATTCATAAGTTTGGAAGGAGTGGAAAGAATTTCAGCAGGAATTGGTTAGAAAGAAGGTGTAGAGTAGTTTGAGGGGACTAGAGAATTTGGGAGCGAAACCAGTATGAGAAGGGTTTCTGGGATTAATAAATAATATTCTGCCCTGGCTGGTGTGGCTCAATGGGTCGAGCTCTGGCTTATGAACTGAAAGGTCTCAGGTTTGAGTCCTAGTCAGCACCCAGGCCTGGGCTGTGGGCCAGGTTTCCTGGCTGGGGGCGTGCGAAAGGCAACCAATCAGTGTATCTCTCACACATTGCTGTTTCTCTCCTTCTCTTTCTCCCTCCCTTTCCCTCTCTCTAAAAATAAATAAATACAATTTTGAAAAAAAAAGTTTAAAAAAGTAAATAATATTCTCATAGTGTCTTTCCTGGAGTCACAGGTAAAGACTGGAGTTCCTTTATCAGTACTGTGAGGAGAAAGTCCTGTATTGGGACATTCGGGGATCCTCAGGGTTGGGTCTTTTGCTATTCCCATCAGTGTGAGGGGCTGATGTGGACCAATTAAGTTAAGCACATGGAAATCTCTCAAGGACAGACATTCCACTTTCAAAGGAGGTATTGAGAAATATTCTCTCGAGTACAAAGACACCCAGCTGCAATCCAAAGTCTGACCTGCTATTATTTTCTGAAGCAGGAGAATTAGCATTTGGTTTATTTCCTGCTTTGCTGGGGATTTACTAGAATAACAAAGAAGTACAGTAGCCTCAAGTAGCTCAGGATTCCTAAATTCTTTAGGGTCACAATTCTCCCATCGCATTAGCTAAATGGAGGTGTATGATAGTGCTGTCCTATGGGAAGAACCAGGTACCAGAGAAGGTACCTAGCCCCAGGTAAAGTGCAATTAGCTCAGCATATCAAGTCTAATTAGCCTCCTGTCAGGTGTATATCTCGAATAGCTCTTACAGCTGCCCATTCTTCTCTATCTCCACTAGTTTTTATCCCATTTGCATTGTTACAATAGTTTTTAACAGAAAGAACCCTTGCTTTTGGGAGCTGCGTTTTCTACCATTCGTTTATAGCCACTCTGTGAACATATCTATCCATTCAATGCTACTTCGGTAGCTCAAGCGTCAATGCTGCAGTAAGGCCTCACGGTTACAGCCTCTGCCTGGATTGCAGCCTAGTGGGAACAGAGACAAAAATGAGTAATTATTCAAATGATGAATGTGATAGGGTTTCCTAATCTCATTACTGAGAAAGGGAAAGTGCTGGAGCTCAGAGAAAGGCTCCCTGTGGAACCCAGAAGGTCTTTAACCTGAGGTCGGGAGGTTGAGGGGGAATTCACCAAGGAGCCGGCGTGCAGAGGGCAATGGGACAGGAGTGCTCTCAGCGCAAGACTGGAAGACGCTGAATGGCACCCAGGAGAAAGAAAAGAACTGGCTTTTAGGGTCAGGTGGGTAAGGTGGGGGTTAGACCAAACCAAGTCTGGCCTCAGTCTCAGGACTAGAAGAGCCCTGTAAACCAGGTGAGATTTAGGTTTTTATTCTAAAGGCCTTTGGGAGACAAGTAAGGATTTTAACAAGGGAGTGATAAGATTGGCTACAGAACAGAGAATTTACTCCAAAGGGTAGCTAATCTTTTTTTGAGTGCAGTCTGATTACATTACTCTTGTTTAAAAACTTTTAGTCACATCTTAATGCCATTGGATTGACATCTAAACTTTTAATAAAGTTTACTAGCCTCCTCTTGAATTAATCCCTGCTGCTTCTCCAGGCTCATCTTTGATTCACTGCCCACCCACCTTTTTCCTTCCCCACCCCTGCTTACCTCATACTCTCCCCCGCGCTCTACCCTAGGGATCTACGAACTCTTTGACCCTAACTCAGTACATAATTTTCAGCATTTGACATTGTGACCCAGTGCAGAGACATGTACATGTATTATAATACATCAAAGTTTATGAAAAGTGGAGATTGCACTCTAATATTTTTCCTTCTTTTTCCTTTCCTTTTTTAAAAATGTAGGTTCACACTCACCAAATGAATTTTATAGCCCACTATTATTACCAGTTCCTCAAAGAGCCTCCCTCTTCTTGTGGGATTTTGCATGTGTGCTTCCTTCAGAGTAAAGCATTTCCCCCAACTCTTTCTTGGGGGTCCTACCTTACCTCCCCAACTCAACTAGGAGGTCTCAGGGAGTCTTTGTTGATTTCTAAGTCCAGACTAGGCACTCTTTCTAAGACCTCTCATTGCACTCTATCTGCCTGTTCTCTCTCTCCTCTTCCCTTCCTTTTTATTTTTTTTCCTCCTCCCCGCCGCCGACAAATATTTGCTGAAAGCCTGCTATATGCCAGCTACTGTTTCAGGCACAGGGCAGAACTGGCTTTGTGGGACCTTGAGCACAGCAGAGTCCCATGACTGGTTTAATGCTCTGCTGTTGCTGTCTTGAAATCCTTAATATATATATTTCTAACAAAGAGCTCCCTGTTTTTATTTTGTATTGAGTCTCACAAATTATGTAGCTGTTCCTGTGCTGGAGTAATAAACAAAGCAGATGCAAATTCCTACTCTCAAAGAGTTCACATTCTAGTACTTACCGTACACTAACCTTTGAGCATGTTTAGTATTTAGTAACCTGCCTGTCATCCCATCTACACTGTTAGCTTCTTGAGGGCAAATACTCCTTCTCGCCACTATCTCTAGTACATATTATACTGCCCGGCAGCTTGCATACGCTAACAAATTTGTGTAGAATGAAGTAATGAACACGTATGATGCGAGGTATGATCTAACTCTCTGTAACGTGTGGTTCCCCTGAGCAAGGCTACCCTTGACAGTCTTTGCCAACATTTTACACGTATTGAAACTTCTTCACTGGCTGTTTGCTCATCAGCTGTAAAGTGATAACTTTAGAAGAGTTAGACTTTAAAGTATATTAGTGAGTTTCATTTCCACTTATGAATGTCAAGAATTCATGTAGTGGTTTATTTTAACCCAGATTTTTAATTCAAATCCTTTTCAAAGTGAGCAGAGGATCCTTAAAATATTTTGAAGATGATTAATGACTTTGGGGATGGGATGAGTGTGAGGGAAGAGCATCGAGAGTTAAGAACTGAAGGGAAAGGAAGGTGGACAGTTTGCCTTATGCTTTTGAATTCCCCTTAAAATATAACTTAGTTACCCTATAATTTACTTGTAACAATAATGGTTCCAATCGGTAGACAGAAGTGTAGGAGGCACAGAATCTTTAAGATGTTGTAATCATAAATTGGGCATCATTTTACCTAAGGAAACCAATTTTAGTCAAAACAGTCTATTAATTAAGATATTTTGTTTATTTCTTTCTGTATATCATTTTAAGGATGATATACAGGTTATATTGAGACACTTGAAGTTTTCGTTTTTATTTTTATTTTTTTATCCATGGTCATAGACAACAGGGTATGAATTGACTATGGGAGTAGGGGGTGGGTGGGGTGAATAGAGGAAAGCAAAGGAGGAATAATTGGGACAGTCGTTAATAGAATAATAATAAAAATATTTTTTAAATGAAGTTTTTATATATCTTAAACACTGTTAAGAGATTTAAAGGTTAATAAAATACATGGCCTACGCTTATATCTTACCTTTTACTGCCATCCTGTGGCCATTTTATTTGCTAGATAAAAATCTATTTGCAAACCTTATTTTCTATCATCATCACAGATTATGGTTTCAGATTTTAACCATTCTCAATTCACATATACTATCTCATACAATATGTATTTTGTAGTTTTGCTACATTATGTCCCCTCATGCAGTAGTATACAATTATCATGGAATTTTAATTCTGAGTAAGCCTCTATGCAATCCTTATCAAAAGGTCTCTCTTCAAATATCCCCTTGTTTTGTTTTGTTTTTCCATCCCTCCTGCCCACCCTGGCTTTTCAGTGGATGTTTAGTCAATAGCAGTTCATTGCAGTCTCAGAGATACACTCCCTTGTCTGTCTCTCTGAATTTGAGAAACTCACAGATACTTTCTTCTGGAACCCAAGCTTGGATTTCCTTTCTTGGATATCCCCTCTTCTGATCTTCTAGATTTCTCTTAAACCCCAGTGCCCTCATGACAGGCAGGTCCTGGAATGGCACCTGGACAGGATGTGCTCATGTTCTCCTGCTCGTGACCGTCAGGTCCAACTCCTCTGGAGAAGTGGGGTGTACACAGGGCTGCAGAGAAAAGGTCGTCTGCTGGGGCTCCTTGCCCAGAGGTGTCTTAGCCTCTACAGCTAGGAGGCTGACAGCAAGCACATTCCACACGTGCAAGTTTTGTTCATGTTTTTCCATCTATCCAAGGCCATTAGAGCCCAGTGTCTAGCCCAGTGGGAAATAAAAAGTCTGAGAAATAACAATAATGATAGTGTCTAGTATGTATGGAGCTTGAATTTACATGCCATGTCCTGTTCTGAACACTTGGTATGCATATTTCAAACAGTCCTATGAGTAGAGGCCATTAGCATTTCTTGGTAAATATAATTGGTAAAATAAACCAATTAAAACGTCCTGAATCTTAGGGTGGCGATGCTCCTTGTACGAGGTAAGACAACTGGGCATTGGTGGGTTTGTTGAACAAGCCAGTGAGTGAGTAATGCCCAGTCCACGTCCTTCAGTGTGTGCCTCTTTCTAAATTATTTGCTAATAGTCCAAGAGATTCCTCTGAACCTCTCAGGTTGTGAATTGTCTTTACTTTGTCTTATGCCTCCTTCATTGTAACTTTCTCTTCCTTGTTTAGAGGATCAGTTTGGGAGCAATGAGCTCACCTTCATTTATCATGGGTCGGACATCAGTGGTCACATTGTTTTTCTACTGAAAAAGTACATCTGCAGTCTGACAATCACCTTAGAAGCAAGAAGTAGGAGAGATCCTTGTGCTTACATCGTCCTTTTATCAGTATAATAAGGGGTCTTTCTAAGACAAATGTTGGTCAAAATGTCAAGGTAAAATAAATTAATTTCTTTCACAGGTTTATTTTAATGTACATTTCTTTTCTACATTTTGTTGGGAGGGAAATGCAAATGTTTAGTCGGCCACTAGTTGGCTGTTATGTCACTTAAGGTCAGGCATAGTGAACATCTGGCTGGTCTTGTCACACTGGTCATCTAGATTGGACTGGCGGTAATGTGCCCAAATGACATTTTGTCATTCTTCTTGGAATGTTTTTGATTTGTCTGCCCAAACATTCTGGCAATCACAAAATGTTGTTTACTGGCCTTGATTTTCCACATGACTTTTCACATTCTTCAAAATAATGATTTCCTATTTGATGAAATTCAGGTATATATTTTATTTTGAATTCTTACTATGCAGCTTTAACTACCCTCCCATAAACTTGCACTACATCAAGCATTTCTTTTTTCTTCCTCTTAACTTTTTCTTATTCATTACTTCATGATACTTAAGGAGGATCTGCTTATATGTAACAAAAGACAAAACAGCCTTATATTTTATATCTATGATTCAAGGTTTTATTAAATTTTTTATAACAGTAATAATGTTTATAATAATAAATACATATGGCCGGCTTACTGTACGGTAGGCACTGTTCTAAGTACTTTACCTGTGTCTCCTTTAATTCTCACAACACTATAAGATCTGTGTTATTGTTGTTCTCCCAAATGACACGTGCTTGATGAGGTGCAGGGAGGGATGAGGCAACAGACACGGAGAGGCGAGCCAATTTGCCCCAAGTCATATAGTGTGAGTCAGGGTCCAGCAGAACCCATATATATATATATATAATATATTATATATATAATATATTATATATTATATATAATAATTATGAATTTCATCCAAAACTCTTTAAAGAAAAAACAAAGAAATAAACCTAATCATAATGCCTTATACTCTATTCTGTATGTGGCTCTTACCATTTACATGTAAATTCAATCATTTGTCTGTATCAGGTTCTTTCCTGGCCACCAGCCTAATGGGGGATAATGGAAGGGGTGCTGGTAGCACAATAATGGTACAAAATCCATAGTTTGAACCTACTTCCTGTCCATTATAACTTCCAAAACCAGTTCGTTTTAGCTCTTTTCCTGACATGCAGAGAAATCCATCTTTCCCAGCCTCTAAAGATGAGCTGTGGCTGTCTGAGCATGTCTGCCCCTGGTCACAGCCCCATTTCCACCTCTCCTGTGTCTGACTTGCATACTTTTCACCCTGTTACATCAGATCCTAGCTTCGTCTCTTATTTATCATTCTGCTCCTTACTTTTATTTTTTAAAAGATTTTATTTATTTATTTTTAGACAGAAAGGGAAGGAGGGAGAAAGAGAGGAAGAGAAACATCTATGTGTGGTTGCCTCTTGCACGCCCCCTTCTGGGGACCTGGCCTGGAACCCAGGCATGTGCCCTGACTGGGAATCGCTCGCCTGCGACCCCTTGGCTCCCAGGCTGACCCTCAGTCCGCTGAGCCACAACCACCAGGGCTCTGCTCATTTTTAAATTTATATCTGGCCCTTCTGGCACCCGACTTTCAGTCTTGTCTTCAGGCTATTGTCTTGGCCTTGCTCCATCAGCTGGGAAAGGGTAGTAATGTGGTTAAGAGTAAGGGTTCTGGAATCAGACTGCTGGGGTTCATTTCCCAGCTCTGCCACCCACCACCACGTGACCTTCTGCAAGTCCCGTGAACTTGGGTGAACTCCCCCAAAACCTCAGTATTCTTATCTGTGAAATGGGAATAATTCCATGGTAACTGAAAGTGTGATGTGGTAATGCATGTGGAACACTTAGAGTGCCCAACAGGTAATCAGCATTCATTCATTCATTCACTCAGAACCGCTTACATATCAGGTGCTGTTCTACTTATGGGACTATAGCAGTGAACAAAACAGACATAAATCTCTGCCTTCTTGGAGCTTATGTACTGTTGTGTGTGTGAGTGTGTAATAGCGGAAAAACAGTTAAATAAGAAAATATATACCTTATGTTAAATGATGATAAATGCTAAAAGAAAAAATAAAGCAAGAAGAAAAAGTTTTGATGGGGATGGTTTGTGATTTTAATTAGGGGAGTTAAGGAGGCCCCATTCAGAAGACATTTGAGTCAAGGCTAAGTGAGATGAAGGAGTTAGGCAGGCAGTTTTCTCAGGACAGAGCATACCGGGCTGCGTGGGCAACCAGTGCAAAGGTCCTGAGGTGGGAGGGTCTGGTGGGTTCGTGAAAGAGCAAGGAGACCGGTGTGGCTAAAGCAGAGTAACAGGATTTGCTGAGGGAGCATAAGCGGGTGTGAAAGAAAGAGAGGCATCAAGGAAGATGCCATGGGGTGTGTGTGTGTGTGTGTGTGTGTGTGTGTAAATCTAAGCAACAGTTGTGTAATCATTATTTACAGGGGATGATGGTGGGAGGAGCTGGTCTGGGGCTGGGGCAGGTGGGATGGTTGATGTGGGTAAGGTCAGGACCTCAGTTTTAAACATGTTGACTTTGAGATGCCAAGTAAACACCCATGACAAGATGTCAAGGAGGTCTTTGGATGTGAAGATCTGAAGCTGAGGGAAAAGTTTCAGGCAGAAATAGAGATCGGCTGCCTGTTGCTGGCATTGAAAGTCATGAGACTGAACAAGATGGTCAGAGAAGAGAGTTCAGTTAGAAAAGAGAAGAGACAAATAGTTAGACATCAGGAAGAAAAGTAAGCATTCCGTGAATGGTGGCTGCTAGTATCATTATCATAATTCCCACCCCTTGTTTGAGGTCCAACCCCCACTCCAGCTCACCCGTGCTGTTTCCCCCAGCTCTCTGGGTCTTCACTAAAGGGATATTCAAAAAAATCCCACCTTCTTCCACGTCTTTCAGTTTCACTACAGGAGAGGACTGCAGCTATAAGCTCTGTTTCCAGCTGTGGCCATCCACCGGGAACCACATTGCCTTTTCCCGACAAGGCCTCACATCCTAGGTGAAATCAAGGTCTCCTGGGGAGAAACTCCACCCCTTCCTCCCCTGTCTCAAGACAATCATGCCTCTGCTCACTCTCCATACCCTGGGAGGGAGGAATCTGTCATCTCGCCATCAGATCTCTGGGTCCGGCTGCTTCTTCTGCCTCTCTCCGCAGAGACCCAGTCCTGGGAGCTAACACTGCTTTTTTCTTTGACCAATGAGATTCTTTTCCTTCTTTGCATTTAAAGCATCTTGACTTTCCCTGAAGTTTTAAAACCTCTCACTATACTTGTTTATTTCTAAATTTCAATTATAAAATTTATCTCACACAGAAGTATGTATTTTGTACCATTTAAGTAATATTAATACAATGAATACTTGTGTACTTACCACGCACCTTCAGAACAAGAACATTCCAGTGCCTCAGAAGTCCCCTGTGCACCTCTCCTTAATGTTCTCTCTTCCCCTCCCTACCGAAGGACATCGGTATCTTGAATTTTGCATAAGATGTTTCCTTGCTCAAATCTATGGTTTTGTGCCTCTATCAGTCAGGGTTTTGTCAGAAGAGCCAGAGTTACTGTGAGTGGTTTCTTACAGGAATTATGCCTTAAACCTGTTAGTGAATATCGGCAAGGGGTCATGGGAGAAATGGAAGAGAAACAACTGATCAGCCTCCTGGAGGATTGTGTGGACAGGTAGGCAGAGTGTGAAGGGTAATCTAAGAACACAAGCACATCCAGCTACCGGATTGGGGCTGCGTCGAGGAAGCTGGAGCAGACTATGGGAAGTGACGGTCTCTGCACATCTGCTCTTTCTGTGGACGCACCGCCAGCTGCCTGCTGTGGGTCAGAGGGCCAGCAGGGAGAGCGAAGGGCTGGGAGCTGGACAGAGGAAAGTGTAATTGGCACCTTCGCATCTGTCCATTACTACATTTGACTGCACGCACATTTTAAGAAAGCGGGCTACTGCTTCACTTCCACCTGCAATGGTTAGTTCAAGTTCCTATTTTGGTCAAGTCTAACCTTAAACAACATAAGGAGGGGAACTCTGGGGTTTGTAGTTCCTAGCTTCGTTAAGGTGGCATAGAATAAGCCAGCACTGCCCCCTCTGAGTGCATCCTCACACAATAATACACTGTTTACTTTGGGCTACACTTCATCACAACAGGAATCGTGCATATACTTTTCCTATGACTCCTTTTTTGTTGTTGTTGTTGATATCATTTTTTGAGATTCCTTCCTGTTGAGTCATTCACTTTTAACCACTACATATGGAATTCCAAGGTATGAAAAGGAAATTTATGTATCCATTTAAATATTATTAGATATTTGTTTTTATCCCCAGTTTTTTCTCTTAGGAGTAATATTTCTATTTATATTATATATGTCTCCTCATGACTTTCTGCACCTACACTTGGGAGAGAAATTGCTGGGGTACAGAGTGTGTGCCATGTGCAAATCCATTATATATTGTTAAACAGTTTTCTACAAGGATCGTGCTCCCACTGGCAATGCATGAGTATTTCTGTTGCTATACATCTTCATTATGGAGACATTTGGTACGTCAGGTATTTTAATACTTGCAAATTCAGGGAGGTGTAAAATGTCATCTGATCTGAATTCAATTTTTCCCCTTAATTATGAATGATTGGAGAGCTTTTTATATATTTATTCTCATAAGTACTTCCTCTTCTCTCAAATGCCTGTTCAGGTCTTTTGTCCTTTTTTTCTTTATAAGAGTTCTTCATAAACTCTAGATAACAAACTTTCATTGGTTATTTGTATTGTAAAAGTTCTCTCCCAATTTGTGGTTCATGACCAGTTTGAGCTACTTCTGCTTTGATGCTTTTTCCATTGATCTATTTACCCATTCCTCTCCCATTTCCACATGGCTTGTCTTATCATGCACTTCTTAATATCTTTCGATGAACAGAATGCCCAAATTTAGTCAAATGTGGCCTCCCCTATGCTTATAGTAACTTTGGCTCTCACATGAGGGATCTTTCTTTTCCTCCAGATCATAAAAATACTCTATTGCCTTCTAGACTTGTTCTGGTTTTGTCTCTCATATTGAACTCTTTAGTCCTTAACTTTCCGCAAGTATGTAATACATACTCACTCATAATTGAGTTTCCATATACGAGTTTTGTCCAGAAGGTATCCAGCCATGTAAGATGAAAAACAGAGACATTTATTAAAGAAGATGCAAAATGCAAGAAACATTGTAGATAGGACGATGATGCCTTAGTCCCCTTCGAAGTAGGCACCTTGGGACCTCACACAGTTCTGTCAATTGCCACCAGCTGCCCTGTCCTAATTTCTTGAATCTCATCGATCTGAAATCTCTTCCCTTTCAAAGGTGATTTTAGTTTTTGGAAAAGCCAGAAGTCTCAGGGTGCCAAATCTGGGCTGTAGGGAAGCTGAGTCACCTGAGTGATCTGACGTTTTGCAAAAAAACCCTGCATGAGATGTGATGCACGAGCAGGTGCGTTGTTGTGATGAAGCTGCCAATGACCAGTTGCCCATAGCTATGACCTTCTGAACCATCTGAACAGTTTCTACAGAGGAATGTTCAAGCTTAATGCAAAAATCTGTTGCATATTCATTGCTCTACTCACTCAGTCATTTTGAATGTGACAACCACACAGTACACATACTCACTCAACATTGTCTACTGCCCCCACTGACTAGTACTGTTATGTCGCCATTGTTCATGCATGCACATTCCGATCCACTCTCCTTGGCTGCCAGGTTAAATCAATGTTGCACAAACCATTCTCATTATATTAACAATGGCTGGACTTTTCCCGGACAGACCTTGTATACATGGGTTTGTTTCTGACCTTTAGTTGTTCCATTGGTTTTGATATCTGCAAGAACAAGTGTCCACAGCTTGTTCCTCTTTAGCCTTTTTTCAACTCTTTTCATATAGAAAAGCCATTTGCTTTTCTATATAAATTTTAGAATCAAATTTCCAATTTCCCCCTCAATCTCTAGTGATTTTGGTCAGAATTAGGAGACAATTGAAATCTTTACGGACTGCTAACTTATTCCTGCTAAATCCATTTTCCTGCGCATAAGCTTATGGTCGTCGTTTGAAGACTCTGTCACACTCTTTGGCAGCTAGCTTTGGCTGTGTGTGGAGAAGTGCTTACCTGCAAAGAAGCTGTGAGAATTCCTCTTTACTGTATCCATACTGTTTTACACCGTAACTATGCTGCTTCTCCTTTCAATAGGTAGAGTCCATTTCTTTACCTTTGAATATGAGCTGGCCCCATGACCTGCTGTGATTAATAAAATGCAGGGCATATGATATTGTGTCAATTCAGAACCGAGGTATCAATAGGCCTTTTGTGCCATCGCAGTTCTGCCACTACCTGTGA